>ML268082.1:85615-101409 GCA_005239495.1 Nicotiana undulata
GGGGGGGGGGGGAGGTGACGAAAAAGAAAAAAAACTAAAATCTGGAGAAAAAAAACGGAAAAAAAAAACTTTTTTGGAGAGGGGGCCGTGGTAGGCGAGAGAGTGGGTGGGGTTAGATGTGAGAGTAGGTGGAATTTTGGAAAATATTTTCCTAACTTTTTCTAGGGAAGTCATTTTTCTCCAATTTCAGAAAAATGTGATATCTAAGAAAATATTTTTCAAACTATATTGTACAATCAAATAGTGGAAAATGGGAAAACCGTCGTACCAAATACACCCTTAGAGTGCCATTACCATGTGCTAGTTATAAGCTCTAAAGTCTAAACATAAAGGGAAATTACCAGTTCTGTCCATTTATAAGTGTACTCATTACAAAAATTGGCCGATTGTTAAAATATTACTAATATTAGTCAAATTAGCCAATTAGCTATTTGTAGCAAAAAAATATCAATTTTTTGCTTTGTTTTGAGTGGGTGTTATTAGAATAGATTGGGAACAACTTAAGGAGCTTGAATCTCAGTTTTGGGATGATTTGGTGAAGTTTTGAGGTTGTTTGAATCGAAAATTCGAAGTAAAAACTGAACATGAAAAAAATGATATGTGTATCACACTGTGTATCATTTTTGTATCAATTGTGTATCACATGTATATCCATGTATACATGTGTGTGAGATACATGCGTGATACATGTTTGATACATGCGTCGCATAAGACTTTTTTGAACTCGATTTAATTACGAATTTTGATACAAAACCAGTCCAAATCACCTCCAATCTTCCTCAAATTTTGTATATTGACTTATCTATATATTTTCAATGAATTTCAACTATACCCATTGAAAAAGTTCATTTTTTGTTTAGATTTTTGAAATATTGTATATATTTTTGTATTTCATCACCTTATTTGCTACCTCATTCATGAAATTTCCTTTCTGTCTTGTATCTATTGTTGCTAATCACGCTTAAAAATATGGAAGGTGATTTTTGCATGTGATTCTACGAGAGAAAGAACCCTATTATTTAGTTTTTTAATTTTTGTTGAATAATTTTAGTAAAGCTATAACTAATGACTAGAAATTAGTAAGTTTGAAATTTATTTTTCCAAACATAACTGCCTCACTCTTAACAAACTTTGTAGGCATTTATGTGCAAACGTCCGGTTTATCTTTTATGTGTTCCACATCAAGAATCCCTCCCAAGTTTTTTCAATGTTGTCATCCCAAAATTTATTATTTGCAACACTATTTAGACTATTGATGAGAACAAACTATAATGTTTGTTATTGTACCGAATTATGGTTGAAAACTTTCAGGTTTAATTAGTATATGTCTCCACCACCTCCATATGGTTTCAATAAAATGTCTTTCATTGGCCACAAAATAAAAAAAAAACACCTATAGATATAGGAATTTCTTCTTTATTTTAATCCTTCGCAGCGTGCACCAAAGCGAGCTTCCTTAGATGTCCAATGAACTACTGCATGCGCCTCTACGTATTTCGGGAAGAACCAGTTAGCTCTAACTCACAGTCTAATTGAGATTAAAACATTTAATTCGGAGATTCAATTCTAACAGGCTAAAAAGTCCATTTTTAAAAACCCTATCCTAACAAATCAAGTTTGCAAGGGTCTGCATTAGCTAGAGACGTTAAAATGAAATCGGAGATAAATCAGCAAAATAGAATTTTCACTTCCCTATATTATGGACCATAATTCTACTACATGTTTATCCTTAAAATTGAATAACAATTAAACTTATAATGTGTTTTTGAGGATTCGTGCTTTCACTCAATACCAATTGATAAATATGAAGATTAATAGCAGAAATTGAAAAAGTAAAGCAAACCAGTGTTAGAATGGAACTCAATCCTCGAGCTTGAATACCCTTGAACTGGTTGATGCAAGAATAATTAAAAATATAACAAGCTGATGAACAACAATGTAAATGAGAAAGAGAATTATATTGCTTTGATATCTGTGAACAATGTCTCTTACAAATGATTAGAACCCCCTTTATATAGTAGAGGAATTCCACTTATGGTATAACTCTAATTATAGAAGGAAATTCCATGATTAGCTAATTAACCATTTCTTATTTCATATGCACCAAGATTTATGCCATGATCCTCGACCAGTCACGGATATTTCACCTTTCTGTTATAGTGCTATATACGATCTTTCTTGATGTCTTGCTACTAGCTTCGATTTCGACAGGTACATCGATTTTGAACTCTGTACCTTATCCTCGTGATTTAGTCTATTCCGTCACGTGGCCGATCTTCGATGCAACTTCCTGGTCTCGATCAAATAGTAAAATCGGGTGGACCTGGTTTTAACCGTATACAGATAGTACCCTCATTTTTTGGAGTGTAATGACAAGAAACAAAATTGAGCCTTCGATTTTTTACCTCGACATGTCATGATGTCATCCCCGTGAAGTAAGCGACGGAAGTGACTGAGACGTCCCATCATTACAGTTCCCCAAGTCATTACTGAGTGTCAGTTGGTGGTCGTCCACTAGTGCCTTTGAACCGTCGTCGTGAATCCCATAAATAGACCCTTTTCTCATTGATTCAAACTTTATAGTCACTTTCCTCTAATCTCCAAAGCTTTTACATCTCCCAAGTTCTTCCTTTCCACAAAATATTTAGGTTTTGTTGCCAATCC
Organism: Nicotiana undulata; assembly: GCA_005239495.1. NCBI lineage: Eukaryota > Viridiplantae > Streptophyta > Magnoliopsida > Solanales > Solanaceae > Nicotiana > Nicotiana undulata. The sequence continues at coordinate 88,280 of ML268082.1, forward strand.
TTTCTCAAATATCAAGTCCTATTATCTTCCTCTTTCTTTAAACTCACACAAAAATGGCAAAAAACATCGAAAATGGTACCAAAAAAAAAAGTTGCTTCATCTTCTCAACCGACCGGCGGGAAAACGCCGGTGAAACTCCGTCTTGAGGAATGTATTCTTGAGGGGTGTGCGCTAAACTTTGATTTCAAGACTGATAAAGCCTCTTCAGTCCCTAGTCAGTGCGAGCCAATGTCGAGGTATATATGCTCGATAACTGAGGGATACCTTAAGCAGGTAAAGAAAGACTGCAACTGGTAGGGCAAAGAGGTGGTGATCCTGACCCCCGAAGAAGAAATCACTACCCATGTGGAAGGGTTTCTAAGTGTTTACACTTACCCTTTCACGTTGGCCCCCCTCGACCCCGTCATCATCGTGTTTTGCCATAAATATCAAATAACCCTAGACCAAATCCATTCCTCATTTGGGAGAATTTTTATTCTGCTCCGATTCTTCGTGAGCAAAGTCGAGGGGCTCCCTTTCACCCTCGATCACCTCATCAGACTGTATAGACCCCGTCTCTATCTAGGCGGGTTAATAAAACTCAGCGTCGGGCTACCAAAGTGCTATTTTCGGGCACGAGGACAAGGACCGAGGCTGGATGGGCCGGTTCATTCGAGTGAGGACTTCCGACCTAATCCCGACCGAGAAGATGCCATTTCCTAATAAATGGAACATGAATCGTAAGTACCGTCTCACTGTTAGCTTCCATGTATTATTTTGTTCCTTTGCTTTTTCTCATTGATGTGTTTTTTCGTGATATAGCAGTCGCTTGGATGCCCCATGCGATTACTGACCTCGAGGATGGTTTCGGAACCTGGCCTCGACCTCTACGTATGCCGAGCGCTCATGGTGAGATTTAGCAAAAGGCCGATGGGAGGCCAAGAATCATGGAAAGCCCCCGTTTTATGTATTGGATGATTTGATTAAGATGCTCTTCTTCTACTTATTCAATTTTCTCGTGTACATGCCTGGGCAAGGATGATGTCATGACGCCCCCATCTTGTGAGGAGGAGACTTAGACTCCGGTGCCGAAACCGGTGAAGGATAAAAATAGGAAAAGGACCTCAACCTCCGAAGGCCCAAAGCCTAGGAAAATCTGGCTCATAAGCCGAAGACAGACACCGTTTCCCTACTTGCGGATATACTTAAACGGCTAAGGGAGAAAGAGGAAGAAGATGAAGATGATGGCTCGGAACTGGTGGCTCGAGTGAAGGAGACCATCGAGGCCCCAAAGGCCGTTGAGTCGGTGGTAGTTTAGGAGATTCTGCCTCGAGCCGAGGGGGTCTTGGAAAAGGACTCGGGAAAAGTCCCCGAGTCGTCGAAGATCAAAGATGCCTCCCGCCGAGGTAAGATAACGGCGGGTATGTCTGAAGGGGCCAGCTCCGAGGCCCTTTCGCAGCGAGGAGAACACCCAAAATGGACCACTTGGGGAAATAGATATTGGAGACTCATCGATTCTCCCTGCGTTTTCCAAGGAGGAAATTAGGGAGGCCCAAGCCATGAGGACTCCCGAAGTAGACGGGGCCCACGGAGGGGAGGACCCCTTCTGTGGTTACTTTATTGGGGTCGAAGAAGCTTCTGGCCTGAGTGAAGCAACGAGTCTCTTCGATGAGGCTTAACAAATCCTGAATCGGGTAAACCTCAACTCCTCTCGTTGACATCATGCTTACGTTTATTTCTTCTTTCCGTGTCTAATTTCTCTTATTCTTTCCGTATAGGCCTTGGCACTCCAGCAGGAGGCGTTTTCCAAATCCCGATCAGAGCTGAGCCAATGTGAGGCCGACCTTCAAGGGCTATTGGAGGAGAGAAATTCCCTTAAACTTCTCTGTGGGAAAAAAGAAAAGGAGACCAAGGACCTCCGAGCCAAGTTTTCCAAGGCTCACCATACCGACCTGATCGAGCAGGTAATGACAATCTTAAAAGCTCATGGGCTCGATTCATGAACGGTGGCTAACATTTCAATCTCACAGCTGCAGCAAAAGGTAGAGAGGATCGAGCAGTTTCGTGAGGAGGTCAACATGATGAAGGCGGAGACCTTGGGGTGGAAGGAAAATATGGGCCGCCTCGGAGAAAGAGGCTGCTCGAGCCCAGCTGTCATCAGCCCAAAATAAGCTTCGGAGCATGAAGGAGAATAACTCAGATCAGACAAAGGAAATAGAGGAGCTCGAGGCTCGATTGGCTTCCGAACTCGCAAAGACCAAATCTGAGGCCGAAAAGGCAAAGGTCTACCGGGCTGAGGCTGAATCTGGCCAAGTCAAAGCGAGAGAGGTTTTCGAGACCGCTCAAACCCGAGCACATTGGGTTGCTGAACTCGCCAAATGCCAATCTCGGAGAGAAACCCTCGATGATGCTGATAATGATGACGATGTTGAGGATGGCACCGAGATCAGATCCGAGAGTGAGAGGGACCCCGATGGAGAAGATTCCCCCGAGAATAGTTAGGAACCTTAGTATTCTTTTATGAACTTTTGTGTAGGACCTTGATTAGTCCTTTGTAAATATCATCGTACATATAAATGATCTTTTTTCTCTTTGACTAGTCTTTATTCTATTTCCTGTCTCGTGAAAATTCTATTTCATTTATGCCTTCATGCCTTATGAATATTTTGCTCACAAGTTTGAGACTTAGGCGATTAGACCAAAGTCGGACCAGTGTAGTCTTTAAAATCGAGTGAGTACTTGCTCGAACTCGAAGTAGAGTGAACCTTAGGTTTTAGTTGAGTTAGGACGATTTCTCAAACTCAAAAAATAAAATGTCCCTTGGGCTCTTGAATTAGGCTGATACGGCCTCAAAAGAGTGGTATTTTTTCCTTTTTCGGCTTAAAAGAACTAATCATATAAAAATTTGGCATGCCTTAGCACGAGATAAATCAATATCCATTAGTTTTTTTGGGGGTTAGTGTTATCGAAACCCTTTGCTTTGTTAAGCCTTAGCACAAAATTGTTAAATTGTTCGAGGGTTCGAACAATTCAATACCCCTTTGGGTTTTTCGAGGGTTGACGTTGTCGAAACCTTTTTGTCATTTTGCCAAGGGTAGCCTTTTTAACCGGTTTATAAAAGTATTCGACGACCTGTTTTTATTACGAAATTCGGATGTATCCGAAACGTATTAGCTTGGCCGTAGCCTTGGGATTTTCCTCTTGATATTGTTTCCCGATTATACTTCTAACTTGTTCGAAGTGTCAGTCTCCGAGTGGGGTGGCCATGGCCTATAAAATCAAGGGTTGAGTTTTTAAGGTCTTACGATCTCGAGGTTTTAATACTTCGACCATGTTGATTTTTTGGATGGCAGTCCCCAAGTGCGGGGTCAATTGGTCAAACTTTAGTTGCGATCGGCCCTATCGAGACTCTGTTGACACGAAGTACTTTCCTTGTAATCATTCGAGGGTGATGCCCCCCCAGTATTCGAGGTTGATTGTAAATAAGTCTCGGATACTGTTGAATTTCTCTAAGTTAGCATGAACAATGGTTTCCTCGTTAAAAACCTCGTCGGAAAAAACCATTTGGGACAAAAACCGGTCTAAGGGAAAACGAGTGCAATGCGTGCTTTCAGAACTAAGGACTTTGTGTTTGAAGAATCCTTTGATGTCTTCGATTAAACACCTACAGATGGTTAGTATAAAATATAAACGAAAATGGAGAAGGTTTTACCTTAGCAGTAATATCGTTTGAGGAGTGGTATGTTCCAATTGTTTGGTAATTGTTCGCCGTTCATCGTGCCAAATTTATAGGATCCCTTTCCGACGATATCGAGGACCTAATATGGTCCCTCCCAGTTCAGGACAAGTTTTTCTTCATTTGGGTATCGAGTAATGAGGGTGACCTTACTCAGAACCAAGTCCCCTATTTTAAAGTGTCAAAGATTGACTCTTTGATTGTAGTACCTTTCGATTCGCTGCTTCTGTGTGGACATTCGAACGAGGGAGGCTTCCCGTTTTGCATCTAGAAATTCGAGGCTTGTATTCATAGCCTCATGATTTGACTCTTCCGTTGCATATCGAAACCTGATGCTAGGTTCCCCGATTTCGACCGGGATCAGAGCTTCAGCGATATATACTAAAGAGAACGGTGTTTCCCCCGTACTGGATTTTGACGTTGTTCGATACGCCCAAAGGACGTCGGGCAATATTTCTCTCCATTTTTCCTTTGCGGCGTTCAATCTTTTCTTTAGATTTTGAATGATGGTCTTGTTTGTCGATTCGACCTGTCCGTTCCCGCTAGGATTATATGGCGTTGACATGATCCTTTTGATTTTGTGATCTTCGAGAAACATTGTCACTTTGCTGCCGGACGAATTACTTTCCATTGTTGCATACGATCTCGGCAAACATCCCGAATCGGCATATAATGCGGTCCCAGATGAAGTGTATGACTTCTTTCTCTATGATTTTCTCGAAATCCTGTGCTTCTACCCACTTAGAGAAATAGTCAGTGATAAATAAAATAAATTTAGCTTTACTTGGGGTCGATGGTAGAGGGCCGACGATATCCATTCCCCATTTCATGAATGACGATGTGGATAATACTGAGTGGAGTTGCTCTCCGGGTTGGTGAATCATTGGCGCATACCTTTGACATTTGTCGCACTTTCGAACAAACGCTTTTGTATCCTTTTCCATATTGGTCCAATAGTATCATGATCTGATGACTTTGTGAACCAATGATTCGACACCGGAATGATTTCCACAGGTGCCCTCGTGGATTTCTCGTAGGACGTAGTCGGTATCTCCTGGTCGCAGACATATTGCCAATGGTCCATCGGACATCCTTCTATATAGTTTCCATCTTCGGCCAATGTGAATCGTGCGGCCTTCGTATGTAGAGTCTTGGATTCCTTAGGATCTGATGAAAGCTTCACGTTCTTTAGGTACTCGATATATTTATTCCTCCAATCCCAAGTCAAACTTGTGGAGTTTATTTTGGCGTGGCCATCTTCGATTACTGGCCTTTAAAGTTGTACGACAGTCCCCGAGCTAATCTCGTCGTCTTCGACTGATAACCCCAAATTGGCAAGGGCATCGACCTCACTGTTTTGTTCTCGAGGAACATGCTATAAGGTCCATTCTTTAAACCAATGTAGAGTCACCTGTAGTTTGTCCAAGTACCTCTGCATTCGATCTTCTTGAAACTCGAAGGTTATGTTGACTTGGTTTACCACAAGTAGGGAGATACATTTGGCCTCGATAACCTCTGCTCCCAAACTCTTAGCTAGCTCGAGATCTGCAATCATGGCCTCATACTCATCCTCATTGTGACTTTACTTGGAAGTTTTGATAGATTGTCTAATTATTACCCGTAGGCGGATTCAAAACGATGCCTAGCCCACACCCCTTCATGTTCGAAGTGCCGTATGTGAATAGGCTCGACACCCCTGATGATGTACTCGATTTAAATAATAGTTCCTTTTCGACCTCGGGTACGAAGGCTGGCGTAAAGTCGGCCACGAAGTTTGCTAAGATTTGAGACTTGATGGTCGTTCGGGGTTGATACTCGATGTCGTACTGACTGATCTCGACCGCCCATTTGTCCAATCAGCCTGAGAGTTCGTACTTATGCAAAACATTGCAAAGAAGATAAGTAGTCACCACACAGATCGAGTGACATTGAAAATATGATTTTAATTTCCTAGAGGCGCTTATTAGGTCAACCACTAATTTTTCTAAGTGTGGGTACTGAGTCTCGGCCTCACCTAAAGTTCGACTAACATAGTAAATAGGAAATTGCGTACCTTGCTCTTCTCGAACTAGCACCCCACTTACTGCGATTTTCGAGACCGCTAAGTACAAGTAGAGTTGCTCGTCTGCTTTCGGAGTATGAAGTAGTGGCGGGCTCGAGAGGTACCGCTTCAATTCTTCCAACGCTTGTTGGCATTCCAGGGTCCATGCAAAATTGTTCTTCTTTTTGAGCAGTTAGAAGAACCGGTAACTTCAGTCTAAAGACCTAGAGATGAATCGGCCTAGGGCGGCTATGCGCCTTGTCAATTTTGTATGGCCTTAACATTGTCCACGACTGTGATGTCTTCGATTTCCTTGATTTTATCGGGGTTGATGTCGATCCCCCGATTTGATACCATAAAGCTGAGGAACTTTCCCGAGCCGACCTCGAATGCGCATTTCTCCGGGTTGAGAATAGAATTCATCATTTCCTTAAGGGTTCTATTTTTCCGTTCGGCTATTGTTGGAGAGTATAGGGAGCACTAACCTCATGTATACTACCATTTTTCTCACAAAATACTTCTAGAGTATTAGTACTATATTCACCACCCATGTCAGACCTAAGTCTGTTGTTTTAGACTTCAATACTACACAATATTATAAGTTAATTGTGCAGTATCCAATTTTCGAGTGTTGTCTAATAAGAAGAACCTGGTTCTTCTTAGTATACTACTTACTACTGTTTGTGAAATAATAAAGCAGTAATAGTAAAGACACAGGGATTTTACGTGGAAAACACCTGGCTCAAAAGGTGAAAAAACCACGACCTACTCCTCAGTAGGATTTGCTCAAACTCTTCACTAAAACTCTGAGCCAAAACGGACTTACAAAATAAACTCTTTTGTAATCCTAGGACTAACTCTAATCCTCTTTGTATCAACTAGCCTCTAGCTAATTTCTACAGAATTCAAGCTAACTCTAACTTGANTTCTATGAAAGCTGATAAGATACAATATTTAAACTCCTACTACACATCAACCAGAGTCAATACTTAGACGATGGAACTGTTTGTTCTAGTTGAACTATAGCCTTTGCACAGTACTTCTGCTTGCAAATATCCTGGGAATTTTTGTTTTCAGAACTTGATTCAATTTGATCTTTGTGAATTCACAATTTCAGTAGTAATCCGTTGAATATTTATAGAGTCAGTTGTTGAGTTCAATTATGCTTGTGTCAATGAGTTCGAATGTAACTCAACGTCCTTCCTCTATTTCTGTCCTAGCTGAAATTAACTTCTGTCATCTCTATCAATTTGCAACCTTTTCGTATTAGGAGACATTCTCTTAGTTCTTTGATACTCAGCAATCACTGACATCTCCTAGACTTGTACGATTCTTGTTCCAACTACTTCACTCAGATGTATCTGCTATGATGGACCTGGTTCAACTTGTCACTATTTGTCATTCTTCAAAACCCATTCAGTGACATGGGCCAACAAATTCCCCCTTTTTGATGATGACAAACTCTGTGCATTTATCCTATATACACATCCAACACTTTGTATTTTTCTGAGCATTAATCATCAAGAACCAGGTTCATTAGGTTATAAATATCACGTTTATAAATTTTGAACAACACAACACATCTTCCCCCTTTTGGCATCATCGAAAAGTTGCAAAATTATACTTACCAGTTATTAAGTCTTACTCATGGCCAATTTAGGCAATTGCAGGTGCAAACATGATTAATCAACACAAGAAACCAATAATGTAAGCTAAATCATAAATAGAGACATTTTTCAAAACACCAAGCTTTCATTGATTAACATGGATTATCAGCACCAACACAGATTAAAATAAAAAACAACCAAAACATGAGCAAAACAGAATTAAAAACAGAAACAACACACACTTGACACAGTCCCGAACTGGGCACTTGATAGGATATGAGGGGGTAGTTCTGGAAATTCCTAAGTCTGGGGTGGTGCAGAAGAGGCTGGATTCTTGGTTTGTAGAAGGGACAACATTTGGTGTAAGACACCTTCATTTTTCTCCTTCTCCTTAGCCAACTCAGCTTTGAGATCATCACGCTCAGCTTCCACCTCAATTAAGCGAGACTTCAATCGAAGGATCTCCATATCCTTTAACTCGCTTTCTTGCACCAGGATGCGAACCTTGCTGTTGACTGGTTGCTTCCGAGATGAACCAGGTTCATCTTCCGGGGCATTGCCAATATAATCACAAGACAACAGAGTGTCCTTTCCAAAGTAATCTTTAGCAGTATCCATCTCGGCCTTCTTTGTAGGAACTCCAAAATGAGCAAGAACTGCAGTAAGGATAAAGCCATAAGGAATTGCATGGGCCTTGGTGCCATTCACCACTCTGTCCAAAAGCTGGATGATTAAAGATGGCCAATTGATCTGCTTGCCTCTGTACAGGCACTCCATGAGTGTTAGATCCATGTAGTTTGCAATGTGCCTGCGTACTTGTCTGGGCAGCAGGAATTTAATTACAAACTCAAAGAACAACTTGTGTTCAGGCTTCATCTCGCTTTTGTACACAACCATGGTTCAGGCTCCTCTTCATTGTCACAAAAGAATCTGGTGATGTTGAGTGCTGAGGCCATTCCATCCAAGCAAGGCCATCTCTGCCTTGTATAGTCTTCATAGCCCTCATCAGGAATATCTAGAATAACCCCCACTTCTTGAGCATCAAAGGAGACTTCAACTCCCCTGACCAATGATGTAACCCTTCCTCCAATCACAGTTGCATTCCCCATGAATTCCACAACCTCATTTCTAACCAGCCTGCCCTCCAAGCGAAGGACCATGTTCTGCCAGCCTTGAGCTGCCAGAAAATCCACTAAGTACCTCATACCCGGCTCATCCAAATCCTTTAGTAACTTTCCCTTCAAGATATGTCTCTTGCCAAACATGGCAACTCTGTCAGTAGACACTTCTCCAACCTCCTTCTCTGCAGCTCCACTCCATTCAGGATCATCATCCCTCTCAACAATCTGAACTTTCTTCTTTGACTTTACTTTAGACCTTGTCCTCGTAGATGTACTCGAAGTGGTAGCAGACGCAGGTACTGACTTCTTTGTGGAAGTCTTAGCCTTTTTGGCCTTGGGTGTCTTGATCACCACTGGAGCAACCTCTTCCTCTTGTTGGTATAGGTCCAACACCCCATCAACAACAATAGCCTCAACAGGCTCCCCCACTTTCGCTTTCCCTTTCTCAGCCTTCTTTCTTTTGCTCTCTTGCAGAGCTTTTTCCAACTTCTCCTCCTCTTCTCGAACAGTATTTCTCGTAGCTCGTACCCTTGGAACAGGTACACCAACAAACTCATCAGTTTTCCTTTTCTTTGAGGAAACTGAGGCTTTAGACTTGATGGACTTTGGAGTCCTTCTCTTCTTGGGGTTGTATGAGTCCCCCAGTTTCTTCAGTCTCTCAGCCAAAGTTTCTTCCCCAGAAGACACATGTTCATCTGTCTCAGTCATCAATTTTTCCAACCCAGCAGCAGCCTCCTCTACATCATGAGTTCCCCCTGTCACTATGACATCATCTTCAAGATTTTCAAGAACGGGGCCACAAATTTCAAGTGTGGTACCATCCTTCCCAGATCCCCTCACACATGCATCTCCCTCATTCTCAAGAATTTTCCTAGTTTTTCGTTGCCTACTTGGAACTTCCACATCCACCACAGACCCAACCAGCACAAATCTATTTTCAGAATTTAACACAGAGGTAACTTCAGTATTACCTTTCTCAGCACTTGACGAACCAGGTGCATCGTCCTCATGTGCTGATTTAAACGATTCACTGGATGAATCTGGTTTGGGTTCTTCTTCAGTATGTAATAAATCTTCCAAATACTTTTCTCGTGACCCTGAAGCCATAGATTTACTAGCAAGAACCTTGACACGATGGGTTTTTTGGGCTGGGATAGGGTTTGGTGTAGGTTTAAGAGCATCATGGTATTCAGGTGTCTCAGAGGATTCAGAACTGTAGACCGGTGGAGAATCAAACTCATATACTCCTTCATCGTAGTGACGATTTTGAGAATCAGATGAAGCAGACGACATGGTTTTAAATTTTAGAGAGAAAAAGAAGAGAGGGAAAAAGGCAGTAGAGATTTGAGTGTTGAGTGACTTTGAACAGGGTTCGTGTATTGCTTTATTCACAATGGGTAATGATGGCCTATTTATAACTTGTGGCTAGGGTGATTACAACAGAAGTGTATTAACACAAGTAGGATACTAAACGATTAAGGACTGTCAGTGATTGGACATTGATTGAACCGTTTCTTTCCCCCTAAAACTAGGCTAATTTAATGTGGCGGAGCTTCTTGAAATTGGTTCATTATTTGGGTAAGTACGAGAATTTGAACTGAACCATAAATGGATAGAGTCCTGCTCATGTATGACTGTACTTGAATTAATACATGTATGGAGATGAGAACGTACCTTGTCAGTCATGTAAGCCAGCATGGATGAACCAGATTCATCCTGTTAAAAATCTTTATTTTGCCTCAATTCACAAAAATAGAGAAACATCATTAGCAACTAGGGAATCATATTAATACATGGCAGAAGAGTATGGCAATAAAGACATAGTACTGAGCAATGATTAATCTGATTAAGTACCTAACTAAAATTTCTAGCCAGAAAACTTCTCCCCCCTTTTTTTATTTTGTTTTTCAATTAGGTGATCTTAATCATCCCTAATTCAAGCCTGTTTCTCCCATAATGCTCCCTTCTCAATGCTTTGGTAAATATATCAGCAATTTGATGATCAGTGGCACAGAATTCGATTGAGATCATCCCCTTTTTATAATTATCCCTCAGGAAATGGTGCCTAACATATATGTGCTTAGTTCTCTTGTGATGAACCGGGTTCTTAGTCATACTAATTGCACTAGTGTTATCACAGTAAATAGGAATGCATCCCACATCCATACCAAAGTCCAGGAGTTGTTGCTTAATCCATAGCAACCGGGCACAGCAAGAGGCTGCAGCCACATATTCAGCCTCAGCAGTAGACAAGGCTACCGATTTTTTTTTTTGGTGGCCCAAGAGACAAGGCAGGAGCCCAAAAAGTGAGCCATGCCTGAAGTACTTTTCCTGTCAATCAGGAAACCTGCATAATCAACATCATCATATCCTACAAGGTCAAAATTACTACTTTTAGGATACCAAAGGCATAAATTAGTGGTGCCCTTCAGATATCTCAAAATTCTTTTCACTGTAGTGAGATGGGACTCCTTGGGATTGTCTTGAAACCTAGCACATAGTCCCACACTGAACACAATATCAGGTCTTCTTGCATTAAGATATAGTAGAGACTCAATCATCCCTTTGTACGTCTTCTGATCAACGAATGAACCAGGTTCATCCACATCTAATTTTGTAGTTGTGGCTATTGGGGTATCTATCTCCTTTGTATCTTCCATTTTGAACTTCTTGAGGAGTTCTCTCACATACTTCTGTTGATGAATCATTGTTCCATGTGGAGTTTGTTTGATTTGCAGACCTAAGAAAAAGGTTAGCTCACCCATCATACTCATTTCAAACTCACTCCCCATTAATGTAGCAAATTCCTTGCTGAGCTTCTCAGTTGTTGCCCCAAATATGATATCATCAACATATATTTGTACAATCAGAAGATCTTTTCCCTTTTCCTTTAGGAACAAAGTAATGTCTATTTTGCTTCATTTGTACCCATGTTCCAGCAGGAATTTTGACAATCTCTCGTACCAAGCTCTGGGTGCTTGCTTGAGACCATAGAGAGCCTTGTCAAGTTTATATACATGATCGGGTGATTCTTTGCTTTCAAAACCAGGAGGCTATTTTAAAAATACCTCTTCTTTCAAATAGCCATTGAGAAAGGCACTTTTGACATCCATTTGATGCAGAGTGAATTCCATGTGTGCAGCAAATACTATAAGAAGTCTGATTGCCTCCAATCTTTCCACAGGAGCAAAGGTCTCATCATAATCAATTCCCTCTTCTTGGTTGTATCCTTGAACAACCAGTCTTGCATTGTTTCTTGTAACAGTTCCATCCTCATCGAGTTTGTTCCTGAAGACCCACTTGGTGCCAATTATTGATCTGTCTAGTGGCCTGGGTACCAAGTGCCATACTTGACTTCTCTCAAATTGATTGAACTCTTCTTGCATAGCAGTTACCCAGTCATCATCTTTCAGGGCTTCAGCAATGTTCTTTGGTTCAATCAAGGATAGAAACGCATCAAACGCACACAAATTTTTCAAGGAGGATCTAGTTTTTATTCCAGATCTCAAGTCTGTTATGATGTTCTCAAGAGGGTGAGAACTCTGATATCTGTGTGGTTTGAGAACCAGTTGTTCACTTCTGGATTGTTCCATGTTGTCTTGTTGATGTGGAACAAGATCAGGGCCAATATTTTCATGAGGAATTCCCCCTGTCGAGTTGCGTGGGGTTGTTGAACCTGGTCCACCACCTGTTCCATCTGCCATAGGTTCTTCAATGTAGTCATTGCTCCTCACCAGTCCAAGCTCCTCATCTTCTGGTTCCTGTCTCTCAGATAAAGTGTTAGTTTCATCAAAGACAACATGTACACTTTCTTCTACACACATAGTTCTTTTATTGTATATTTTATAAGCTTTGCTATGTGTAGAATATCCCAAGAACACTCCCTCATCACTTCTGGGATCAAATTTTCCTAAAGAATCTTTGCCATTATTATGCACATAACACTTGCATCCAAAAGCCCTAAGATGGGATATGTTGGGCTTTCTCCCTTTAAGTAATTCATAGGGAGTTTTCTCTACCAGAGGTCTGGTCATGCATCTATTGATAATATAACATGCAGTGTTAATTGCTTCTGCCCAGAAGCTGTGAGGTAGTTTGCTTGATAGAAGCATGGTTCTTGCCATGTCTTCAAGAGTTCTGTTTTTCCTTTCAACAACCCCTTTTTGTTGTGGGGTTCTAGGAGCAGAAAAATTGTGATTCTCACCATGTTCATCACAGAACTCAGCAAACTTAGCATTCTCAAACTCAGTACCATGGTCAGATCTAATGGATGCTAGTTGATGTCTTAATTGATTCTGAATCTTCTTGACAAATGAGGTGAACATTTCAAATGCTTCATCCTTAGATGCCAAGAATAAGGTCCAAGTGAACCTTGAGAAATCATCTACTAGCACCATAACATATCTCTTTCCACCCCTACTCAGAGTTCTCATGAGACCACACAGATCCATATGAACCAGTTCCAACGACCTGGTGGTACTAACCATTTTCTTACTTTTGAATGAAGACCTTACCTGCTTTCCCCTTGCACATGCCTCACAAACCTTGTCTTCTTTGAACTTAATGTTAGGAAGACCTACCACTAAGTCCTTAGAGACCAGCTTGTTCAGTTGAGTTAGACTTGCATGACCAAGTCTTTTGTGCCA
>ML268082.1:103655-133509 GCA_005239495.1 Nicotiana undulata
AAAGCAGTAAGAGTAATGACACAGGGATTTTACGTGGAAAACACATGGCTCAAAAGGTGAAAAAACCACGACCTACTCCTCAGTAGGATTTGCTCAAACTCTTCACTAAAACTCTGAGCCAAAACGGACTTACAAAATAAACTCTTTTGTAATCCTAGGACTAACTCTAATCCTCTTTGTATCAACTAGCCTCTAGCTAATTTTTACAGAATTCAAGCTAACTCTAACTTTATCAATTTGTACCTATTACAATTGCTTCTATGAAAGCTAATAAGATACAATATTTAAACTCCTACTACACATCAACTAGACTCAATACTTAGACGATGGAACTGTTTGTTCTAGTTGAATTGTAGCCTTTGCACAGTACTGCTTGCAAATATCCTATGAATTTTTGTTTTCAGAACTTGATTCAATTAGATCTTTTTGCATTCACAATTTCAGCAGTAATCCGTTGAATATTTATAGAGTCAGTTGTTGAGTTCAATTCTGCTTGTGTCGATGAGTTCGAATGTAACTCAACTTCCTTCCTCTATTTCTGTCCTAGCTGAAATCAACTTCTGTCATCTCTATCAATTTGCAACCTTTTCGTATTAGGAGACATTCTCTTAGTTCTTTGATACTCAGCAGTCACTGACATCTCCTAGACTTGTACGATTCTTGTTCCAACTGGTTCATTCAGATGTATATGCTCTGATGGACCTGGTTCAACTTGTCACTATTTGTCATTCTTCAAAACCCATTCAGTGACATGGGCCAACAAAGTCTCTTGATTTCTCTGTCTAATTGATTCACTACTTCTGCCTTGTATTTAAAATACTCCCAACCTCATCTTTTGACTTAAAAAGATATGCCTTCGTGTATCTAGAAAGTCATCTACAAAGGTGATGTAGTATTTATTTCCAACCTTAATAACAGTGTTCTTAAAATCTGCTGAATGCACTAGTTCAAGCAATTATGTCTTTCTTCTAGTTACATTCTTAAAAGGCTTTTTGGTATGTTTTTCTTCTACACAAATAGGATACTTAGAAAAATTATCAACATTAACTGCAAGAATTAATTATATTTTTCTAAGTCTTTTAATAGAAGCAATATTAACATGACCTAGTCTACCATGCTACAAATTAATAGATTCCCCAATATATGCAGAATTGAAAGTACCAGCATTATTAGTAATCTCTTGAGAGATGTTCAGTACAAATAAATCCCCACTAAGGTAACCCTTCCCAACAAAGTCTCCCCCACGAGAAATAACAACTTTATCAGATTCAAAAATAAGTTTAACACCTGCTTTGTTGAGAAGCGCACCAGAATCTAAGTTTCTACGAAGGAAGGGGACATACAGAACATTGTTCAAAGCTAAGATTTTTCCAGAAGTCAACGTAAGGAGCATTTTTTCTTTACCCATAACGCAAAGGTGTCTTGAAGCGCCCGTGTCCAATATCCAGTCAGTCTTGTTAGCCACCATGTTCGCCTCAACAACCACATCAATAATGACATCACCACCCTCAGCAAGGTTAGCTTGGACTGGAGTTTTTCCTCCATTCTTTGAGCTTTGTCCTTGTCTCTGGTTGCACTGAAAAGGCTTGTGACCAATTTTGCCGCAGACATAGCAAGGTACTTTTAACTTTGGAATATCTCCGGCTTATTGAAATAATTCTGCTTCTTCACATGTCCTTTCTTCTGTTTTTCTTTAAGATTGTCTTTCACAAAGGTACTAGAAGATTCCACAAGGTTAGCTTTAGAAGAATTAAGAGAGATATTTCATCTTATCCTTAAGCCGCCCAAACTCCTCATCTTTGAGACGGGTTGCTTCCTCAATCCTCATGTGACTGAACAGTTCTTGAAGAGTTAAATTTTTCTTCTTGTGTTTCAGTTGATTCCTGTAATCACTCTAGGAAGGTGGAAACTTTTCAAGCAGAAAATTAGCCTGAAGAATCTCACACATCTCCATGCCTACGGCCTTAAAAGAGATTTGGCCCGACTGAGTACAAAATCCAATTCAAATAGAAATAATTTGAACATATTCTGGTACGCATGTATTTTGACACTTTTCTGGTAAGCTCAAAAAATGAAGAAATAATTTTAGCAAAACAGATTTGAATTAGGCCTCACGTATTTCTCGCGCACATGGGGGGGGGGGGAGACAGATCGACCTGTTTTGCCTTCAAGACCAACTTCTCATGTGCGCGAGACCACTCCCTTTTTACTAGCTCTTTACAAGCCCGACAAAGAGTAATTCATTATAAAGTGAAGAAAAAGACTTTCCACAATCAATGAGGGACACTTTGTCTTTCACAAAAGACAAAGAAGTAAAGAAGGAAAAAGGGACTACAAAGAAATTTTTGACTTTGCATTATAAAGTATAAATAACACCAACACCCATTTCCTTAAAATGTTGGATCTTATGATTGCAGAAATATAAAATAAGGTTGCGTATAATAGATTCTTGTGGCCGATCCAAGAGATTATGTGTTTGATCAACTTGCAACTCAAATAGCATCCAAACACCTATTAATTGTACCACATCTATCCACTTGTATGCCCTAAATGCAAAAGGGATAACCCTCTTCTAATTTTCTTCTCTATAGTATACTGGCCATTTATTGATGATACGTAAAAACATGATTAGCCTCCCACGTACCCTTCATTATTTCCGAAGATGGACAGTGAAATTTAATTTATTGCTATAACTTGTAAGATTGGGTCCCTAAGCTGCTTTCATGAAAAATGCAGTTGGTCCTGAATATGACAATTTATTTAAGGTTCATATCTACTTCAGATTCTAATACGTCAAAACTGATGAGATCTCTATTTAATTATTTGACACACACATATACACACAATATATATATATATATATATAGGTTCTCTTCTCTTTATTGTTACAATTAGCTCGTAATTATATTTGGATCTAGGATTGTGTTAGTTAATTTAAGGCTTCATTTCTTGTATCATTTTTAAGTAGTGTCGGCTTATTGCATATATACATATTATTACTTTTTAAAACAAATTTATATATATATAAAAAAAATATTTGCAAAGTGGTGTCGAAATGACACCTTTCAGTAAATTAAAGGTGTGTCCGCCAATAATCAGAATGAGAATCATCACTAGAATTCATTCGGCAAAAATACCGGATATGTCGTTGACAAAATCATTTTATTGCCTTATATATTCGAATTTTAGTTGGTACATGATGTTACAGAGAACAAAACAAAGTAACAAAAAACATACTTTAAAAAATAATTACATAAGTAACTATCATTTTTTGCTGTCTAATACTAGTAATCTATAATGTTATTAACTCTATATTACTAGTTAATAATATTAATTTGTTCCACGTAAATGGTTATAGAATTTTTGAGTTCTAATATGAAGAATGAAAGCTAAACAAGTTCCTAGGAAACAAAGACAACCCCAAATAACAAATGTTGTCTGAAAACATTTCATGCCTAAACAAATTCCATCACTTGAATTTCCTTGTCTTCTGTAGATCATAGCTGCTAAGTCCCCAAATAAAAAAGAACCTATTGGAATATTTGCCACAACAATATTGTGATTGACACCAAAATTCTTGGTTCCAAATAACTCAGTTGTTTGTGCAACAGAAATTGAAGCAATGGCTCCAGTACAAATTCCAATTATAGCTGTGCTGATATATAGAGCAATGTGACTACTGTTGAGTAACAAAAAGAAAGCTCCTGTCATTGGTGCTAGTGTCACTGCTATGGTTGCTGGTCTTGAAATTGCATATTTACTCCTGAAATAAATAATGAAACGAGTTAATTTTTTATATACGAACGGGGTGAATTTTTACATTATCAGATCACCTAAAAGATAACTATAAGCAAGCCGTCTAGAAACAATATAATAAAGAGGAATTAATTGGTTACACTCCTCAAATAAACAATAAATTCATAGATTTAGCCTCTATGATCACACATATTGCGTCAGTAATTATTTTCTAAAGAGTTTATGTTCTACGTACTGATAGGATAAAGAAAAGTACTCTTATACAATCAGATTATATTAAACGATAAAAACATGTAATTAACTCTGCATATCAAGCTAATATATATATATAATTGAATTGGTTAGAGAGAAATATAATAATTATTTATACTGACAGTGTATATAATAACTTAAACTCTATTCTGTGATTGGTTTAAAGACCTAGTTATTGCTCAATCTCTAGAGATTGAGACGAGTATATGAATGAAATGAAAGACAGTGAGAAAATCATCAACTATATATCAATAAAGTGTGTATATATATATATAAAATCATGTCCTAGATATATATAGTAAAATTTAACCATCTGAGCATTTACTTAAAAGAAAGACATAGTATTTTTTTTGTGCCATGTGTCAAAATAAAAATCTCGAGTCAAATTCTGTTTGATTTTGACGTTTGAGTTGCTTAAAACCAGACAATTCCTAATAAAGATTAAGTGTTTAATATAAGAACACGACGTACGTACATCTTTAGCTTAATAGACTAGTTAATACTCGTGCTGGTTTTTAGTGTTTAATGCATGAAGAAATACTTGGTCTAAAACAAAGAAGAAAATGAATGGTGATGATTATCCTTGGGCTTCCCACATTAACGCACAAATAAATATATTGCATGTATTCCAACCATAATAAGCGCGGCTCCTTAAATTTTACCAACTACATTCTTTCTAGTCACAATTTTGCATTAAAAACATTAATTACGAATAATGTTGAACAAGGTGTATTAGTAATGTACGCATTGCTCATGTAGAAATTATTTTTTATCCACTATTTAATGTGATTAAAATGTATCGCATAGTTTTTAAAAAAAATTAGTTGTTTACAAAAATGCCTTGCATATTCTTTAGCTTTAAGGGACTTTAAAGATAATTTTGTCTTTAATCATGCTAGTGCATGCATTAACAGCCTTGATATTACTAATATCGTGGTTTGCTATGTGTTAGTAATACATAGGATAATACCAAATAGGTTGTATAACCAATACTCACATTAATAATATATAAGTTGAAAAAGTGTATCAAACAAGGACTAGTAATTCCAAAATCTAATGCATGCATCATTTTACTCTAATGCATCCTGCCAAACGGCCAGTATGAGAAAGCAACAACTAACAAGTGTAACGAAATAGTAAACGGTTCATTCTATTTTTAATGAGATGTCTTAAGTTCTTAACATAAAAATAAGGAATGCTTCCCCTCTATTGGACACTATGTCGTGGCGTAAATCTGAATTAGTCATGCCAGTAAATTTCGAACGTCATATAATTTTAAGAAAAAAATATGGAGAGAGAGAATTTTCACCTGGAAAAAAGATAGTCGAAGAGTGAAGGAAGAAGACGACCAAAGAAACCAAAAGAAGATGATAATGAAACCAGAGCAGAAGTCCCAGTGTATCCACGAGTATCAGCAATTTGTCCCAAATTATTTAAATAAACCAAACCAAGTGTTGCACCAAATAAATAAACAAAGAAATATAACCAAAAATCCAATCTCATCAACATTTTCTTTGCTCCAATTTCCTCCATTACAGCAAATCCAAAATCATTATCTTCTTTCACCACACAATAATTAGTACTCTCCTCTTGTGACATTCTCATTTCAGCTTCCTCCAAATTACTCAAATCACAAATTCTTTGATCTCTTCTTATCCAACATTGTCTATGCCAATATTCTTTAATTTTTTCAGTCAATGGTACCAAAATTGGAAGTGACAACAATACCCCCATTCCAAATAAACTTAACAACCTTGGCAATAATTTATTCATAGCAGATTCCATACTAGTAATCACAGCATAAGTCCCTGTAGCTAATGTTATAACAAACATTACTCGAAAACCATCTGATAATTTTCTTGATTTTTCAACTTTTGTTTCACGAATTACTGGTGCAGTAATAATTGAAACAAAGAGGGGTAAAACCGAGTTCAAAAGAAGATAAACTTTAGCCCTTTCACTTGGAGATGAAAAATTAATAACATTGACTATATCTGTAATAATCTTGGCACTTAAACTTAAGTAACTTGTTGATAATCCAACAGCAACTTGACGATCTAATGGAAAATTTTGTATTGTTACTATGTAACAAACAGTGTTGATCCAACAAATACTATTACCAGCTAAAAAAGTGAGTGAAAAAACATGCCAATATGATAAAGAATGGATATGATTTGTTAAGAAAAGAAATTGCAACCCATAGCCAATTAATCCAAGTGTTGAACCAATTAAAAGAACTAGCCAAAGGGGTAAATAAGTAGCTGCAATTCCAGAAAACCAACCAAGTAATTTTCCAGCATCAGAAGCAAATGCTAGGTTATTGAGTTGAACTTGAGATATGGACAAAAGTTTCTTGATTTGAGTAGAATATGCTGGAAAATTAGTGTTTGTTCCAGCCACGGATTGTAGCCATAATGCTCCTACTAAACTCACCCATTGCCGAGACATTGAAGTATTTTAGTACTATGAAAGAGCTAAAGATGTCTGAATATTTGAATAATAAATAATGAAGAATTTGTGGAAGCTTTATAGTTGGGAAATATCTTGAATAGGGAAGGTAAAAGTTGTTTATATGGAATGTGGAGTGCGATTGAGTCCCTTTTATTGAAAAAATTATACGGTAAATATATTTGGTTCTTCTATTTTTTTATTTCTTTTAGTAAAATCAATATATTTACCTTAATTGAGTTTTCTTATTTGGTTCTCCTTATTTTGAAAGAATGGCAGCATATTTACCATAATTGATTTTTCCTTTTACGAAAAGAAAAATACTATTCTTAGTACAATGTTTGGCTAGTCCGGAAACTATACATGGATTGCTCATCTCCATCTGTGGATGTAGGTCAATTGACCGAATCACGTTAAATAGTTATGCTTTTTTGGTATATTTCTCTTTTGTTATTTGATTTATTGTCGTTCAACATTTGCTTTACTGACTTCCGCATGAAACCTGATCATTTTAATCCTAATAATTTTTTTTATTTTTTTACATGTATTATTCGTAAGATTTCCTTAACTAATATAATTTTTGAGTGATCTTTTGCCATTGGACTAAAAACTTCTCTAATGTTATGTCATAGGTTTGTATCACATGTGTTTCATTTCATTGAATC
The DNA here is from genome assembly GCA_005239495.1 of Nicotiana undulata. Lineage (NCBI taxonomy): Eukaryota > Viridiplantae > Streptophyta > Magnoliopsida > Solanales > Solanaceae > Nicotiana > Nicotiana undulata. The sequence goes on from ML268082.1 coordinate 110,777, forward strand.
CCTTATTATAGTTTTTTTATTCCGCCAATGTCACGCGGCATCTAAGGGTGTTTGTTAAAGGTCAATGAAGTGGATGAAAATTGTACGGACTAAAGTTAAAGCTCAGAAGTAACAAAAGCACGCTACGTGATTTTCCAAGCTACCTTAGTCATGGTAGGCAGGGGCGGATTTAGGGGCGAAAAAAAATTACATTGTATATATAAGGTAAAATCTGTTTTCTACCTCTATATATTAACTTTTGAATCCCCTTAACACAACTCAAAAGTGTAGTTTAATGGTTAAGGGGGTTCAAAACCTTCATAAAAGTGCGGCCACCAGAGGCGGATCCAGGATTTAAACCTTATGGGTTCAACTTTTAAAACTTTTAGCATTGAACCCATTATAATTTGAAAGTTATAGGTTCATCTCTACTATTTTTGTAATTTTAATGAATTTTTACATATAAATTTTTTACTCCGCGTCGAAAGTTATGAGTTCAATTGAACCCGTAGAGTATATGCTAGATCCTCCCCTGGCGGTCACACCCATAAATATAAATGTGCGGTCTGCAAAAAGAAGCTCAGTTCCAAGCCAAGATCAAGAGTGAGGCCGCACCCCAGATTTATGCGGCCGCAGAAAGCCATCAAGTCAAGTCAACCTCAATATGCGGGTCGCATACAGAATTGTACGGTCACACAACCTCCGCAACAACTTTGTCTTGTTTTGGTCCTTGTTCAATTTTACTCTTTTTTGAGTTAATTTTATTTCTTTGGCTCGTTTTTCAATATTCCTGCAAGAAAACACATTTCATTAGTTCTCGGAAATACCTTTAAGTGTTTTCAAGCTAAAACGTAAATAAAAAAAGGAAAATAAGTCATCAAAATTTCTACTTATCCATAATCAAGATACAAGCAAACTGATTCAAAAGACGCCCATAATTTAGAAATGATGTGTAGAGTTAGGAGCCACCACTTAAGGGCATTTAAGGCTGATTACAATTGCGTGTATTTTAGAAGTATGAAAAGATTGCAAATGTTCGGATGTGAAATACAGTCAAAATTTTTTACCTTCCTTTGTTTCGAATATTTTTAGATGTTACGGCGAAATGTTATTATATAAAATATATATTATAATATAATATAATATTTAATTCCGAAAAAACTTAATTTTTATAATAAAATATTATTATAAAGAGGTGTGGCTGTACTCTTAAAATACCAAACAAAATACTAGGAGTATAAAATTTGTTGGAGACGTAAACATCATAAGAGAGAACAGTCAGGTTTATAGTTTGGTTATGTAACTAATTAAGTGAACTAAGACCCTTGGACTCTTTTACATTTGTTCGGCTTACATTTATTTATTCACTTTAATTCAGACCAGCTTATCTCCTTTGGGCTATTGACTTCTATTTTTTGTTACTAGTTAGTTCTAGTAGAGCTAAAAATAATTTTGCTTATTTTAATATGGCAATCTCACATGTGAAACTCTTAGATTGCGTGATATTGGTTTCATCATTATAAACCAAGTTGGAGAGTGGAATATTGTGAAAAGATAGAGAATTTTGACACCACAAACATTATGAGCGAGTATAGATTATTGATGATGTTGTATGGATCAGATTGCATACTGCAACGACATTATTATAATTAGTGAATCGAATTGCACGCCACAACAATGCTTGCATTTGGTACCAATCTCATCAAGTCAAGTGATTACCCATAGTCCATTAATCAGAAATTACATCAGAATTAACGAAATTACATCACTTCTAATTGAATCAAACCCCTTTATAATACAAACAACAGAAATTACTTTGAATACGTACATGTGTGTGCACAGTGCATCCAAGTCCATAAATTCTTTTTTTGTCCCTCTTTTTATGGTTTACATAAATTCTCATGATATTGACCTTTAATTTGTTTCTGGATAATATTTAGTTCTAGCAGCGATAAAATTAAAATTAATTTACATTTATGGATCTGAGTCTGGCATGTGAGACTCTTAGCAATTTTATCATTTTGGTTTCGTCATAGGTATAATTATTTTAATTTTCTGTATTTATGGATGCATTTTCTCTTCCTTTTCTCATCTCAAAAAGGTTTTAACTTATGTGAACAATCTCTTCCTCATGATTATTGATTTATTGACTTCTGTTTTTGGAGAATAGTTAGCTCGAGTAGATATAAAAATAAATTTTATTTACATTTATATAGCACTTTAACATGTGCGACTCCTAAATTGTATGATATTGGTTTCGTAATAGTTAAATATTCTTTTAATTTTCGATATTTATGGATGCATCTCTCCCACCCTTCTCCCATCTCATGTTCTTTTGACATAATTTTCTATCTTTGGAATTTAAAAGACCGTTTACAACCTGCCAAGTTGTTGCATGTGTACCCCAAACGTCGTAGGGGAGTGGTAAATTTTTTACATTTTAAATAAGTGGTCTTGAGTTTTGAATCTTATATATGAAATGACATTTGACAGAGAAAGCTTTACTCCCAAAATAAAATTTTCCACCCTGAATCCAGATTGGTCGAGCCCCTACCAAAATGCAGATGAAAATTAAAAAGTTGTTGCTGGTGAGAAGGGAGCACGGCGGATTTATAGATTATTTAATAAGGTACGTGAATTCGTGGTCTCTCTATCAAACTAGGTATTTTATATATGTATTTTCTAAAATTATCTTAATATTATATGTTAACACCTATGCTCCACAAATGTTGAATGTGGCACTTAATTAAATACTGAGTCCTTTATCCAAAGGAACAAGGATTGATTCCTACTTAATAATTTTTTCCCTCTTTTTTTTTTTTGGTAGTACACTCGTCTTTTTAAAAATACAGTTTGATCTCTTTTAATAATATCCTAATATAATGTTACTTCACTATAAAAGACACATTTTTTTTGGAACTAAATATCATATTTTGTTATAATATATATTCCCTATAATTATAATTTACTGTAATACTTAAAAATATATTCAAAATAAACGAGATAAGTTTAATTGTACTTAATCTGACTGTGAAGGGAGTCGCCAAAATAATATATAACGAGATCATGATACCAGTCCATAAAGTATAGGACTAATTAATATTTGACTCTCCAACGTCATCATTCAAGTCAATCATATCATGTTTCTTTTGTCATGCTGACCTAATTCTTTTGTCATTTTTATTTTTTCCAAATTTCTTCACTTGATTTATATTTGCTACTTTATTTTAATTGACGTCGATTAAACATTTTATACCCATATTAATGTGTCAAAATAAACAAAACTTTTGACTATAATAAGTTTATTTTTTAAGGCAGATATAAAAGAAAACATCACAAGATATCTTATGGAATACCATTATATTAACATATTCTTTCATTGCTTAGTTTGTTGGCTGCTGTTGCTTTGAATAGTTTATATGTGAACCAATCTCTACTTTGAGAATTGATGATATTGGTTGTATTATAGAGTAGTTATTATGCATGTCTTTGGAGTCAACGAAATATTTACTCCCATGGGGTACTGGTCTTCCATTGGTAGATTGCATGTACAACAATAATAATATATTCATCCAGTATTATTTCATATCGTGGAGTCAAGAAAAATAGTGTGTATATACACATTTTACCCCTACAATATAAGGGAAGAAAGGTTGTTTTTAATAAACCGTCGGCTCAGGAACATATGATTCTGGTGAATAGCCTATAATAACATATAATTCTGGTGAATTCAGCAAGTTAATTACAATATAACGAAATGTTTATTCTGTCCGTTCACTTTTACTTGTCCAATATTCTAAAAATAAATTTTTACTTTTACTTGTCCACTTTCGCATATTAAGAGAAAAATAATTTATTTTTCCTGTTTTGTCCTTACCATTAATTACTTATCCCAAATTATTTTTCAAATCCATTAAGTCAATACACCAATTAATATGGGTTTCATGGTAAGTTATACACTATCTTTATTATTTCTTAAAGGGTGTGCAAAGTCAATACTCCCTCCGGTTCATAATAAGTGATCAGTTTGCTTTTAGCACGCCCATTAAGAAAATACTAAAATCTGTACAAAAATACCTATTATGACTAAACTACCCCTAATTAACTATTTAATGTGAGGAGTAAATTTTTTTTAGGGATAAGTACATAAGAGTTATTTTGTAAAAACGAATTGAATTCTTTCTTGATTATATAAATGGACACTTATTTTGAACCAAAATGAAAAAGTAAATTGGTCACTTATTGTGAACCGGAGAGAGTAGTAGACAAGTAAAAGTAAACGGAGGGAGTATATCATTAGTGTAACTTAGCATGCTACATCATATTAGTGTCCGGTCCATTATAAGTAACTTTTTTACTTTTTTAGTATGGTTCAAAATAAGTATTTTTTTTTATATAATAAAAAATGAATTATCTTTAGTTTTTCAATTTTGCCCTTATTGATATATCCTAATGTCTCAATATAACAATATGCAAATTAAAAGGGTTATTTAGTCAAAATACTTTTTTTTTTTTTCCTGGGAGTTGGTATTTTGTTAAGAGGTGCGGCAAAAGCCAAAAAGTCACTTTTCTTTTATAATAGGCTATCGTTCATTGACGGAGTATTAAATAAAGTTATTTATAGGGATCTGTACACAAATATCCATTGGGATTCACTATTTATTTTTCCTAGCCGATATAAATAGTTATATAATTGATTATACACAGTTATATACATATTATAAGTCCTGGGGCGAGTGGCTATTTAGATTGTTATAATATCACGACCAAACTGGAGGGCCATGACTGGCACCCGGGCAATACCTATCGAGCACGAACGTACATTTTATCTAATCTTTGTTATTATCTATAAGGGCCGACGAGATTAACATAAATGGTAGACATGAATCATAAACAACCAACAATGACAGATAATGACATGAACATATATAACATAGGCCGACAAGGTTGTCATTAAGCTATACATAATGTACGAGACGACAAGGCTGCCATGATAGATTATACAACAAAAACCAGTCGCCAAGGCTATACAAAACTATAAATGAGCTGACACCTGTCTATGTACCTCTAAAGGAACATAAGTGTTGTAACATTGCCGGAATAGGGCTCCGACATACCCATAACATCTATAACACAAATGCATACAAAGACCACGACAAGTCTGGAGAAGGGATCTCGCCAATAATCGCTGAGTTGGGAAGTCTAATATGGTGGGGGAGCTTTGTTTACCCGTCTATCAGGACCTGCAGCACGACATGCAACGCCCACAAATAAAAGGGACGTCAGTATAAATAAAGTACTGAGTATGTAAGGCAAGACGTATAAATAAGAACGTTAATGGAAAGAAGGATATAGAATATATAACCTATAACATATGAATATACCTTTAAAAACATATGCCTCTGCGAGCAAAATCATCACCATATCATACCCGACCGTAATAGAATCGGTAAAAACATACCATGCCATCATAAGACTCAGTAAAATCATACCCGGTCACGTGAAACTCGCTAAAATTCAAGTGATCAGTGGTTGCACAATAGGTGTCGTACCCGGACGGCTATAGCGTGACTCGGTAGCGTAAAATAGATACATATATATTATGCATGTTGAACTCATGGGATCACGTTCTAAACCTTTCGGAGTGACTAAGGTCGGTAACCTCAGTATACTTTATTAGAGCTAATTCGCCGTCTTGAATCTTATAGGAATCAGAAAATACCAACAACATTTGGTACATAAGAATAAGAGAAGCAACATCAACATCAATCTCTCCATAAGAAAGGTAACAATGTGAGTACTGCTAGCTTCTAAGAGTGGAGTATCACTGGAAGATCATTTTTTACATTATGTACAATCGGAGTTGCCACACCTCTTTTTTCCGCACAACCCTATTACGAGGTTGAGTTAGAAGAGTTTTTCCAATTAAAGTGACGTTTTGAAAATGGACTATTTATTATTTGGAGTCGCCATTTGGAATTGAGTTTTGGTGTTCCAAGTCACCTTTTATTTGAATCCCCTTTCAAAAAGGAAGGTTTGACTCTTATTTCATGGTCTACGGAAACAAAAGACTGAGTAAGGAATTCTGTTGACCGAGAGGAAGGTGTAAGGCACCCCTCCAGTCCCGTGGTTCTAGCACGGTCGCTTTATTGACTCAAGTAAGGCTTAAATCAATTTTTAGTTATTTTTGTATTTTATTGATTATGGCTTATATATTACCGCTTAATTAATTATTATACCCCTTTTTTATGTATTCACCTAAATGTGGTATGCACACAAGGTATTCTTTAAAATTAAATGTTAAACCGAGGTACAGAATGTACACATGGTTAAAACATAATTATTTTTAAATTTAAAGGCATCGAGACGCAGGAATGCGCACATGATCCTTTTATTATTTAAACATATCAATCCAAGGTTCGGGTATGAACACATGGGCTAATAACGTATTTAGAACATTTAATTATTTTGTCTCTTTTATATTCAAGATATATATTTATATATTTATTAAGATAGTGTTGCCAAAGCTGTACAAACGCATACCTTGATTTATTTTTGAAAATCGTAATTATATCACGCGAACATGTACACAGCTGCGATGATAGATTAAGTCGCACCTAAAGTACTTTCTACGAATATTCATTAGTTATTCTTTCTAAATTGGAGAGTATCATGGAAGATCTCACAATTATGGAATTATTTGCGAGTAAGTGTGATATAAATCTAAATTACAAGGTCTATTAAAAGCTGAAAATTAAATTAGAAAATTATAGTCATGGCTGACGAAGCTCCATTTATTTTCCACTTGCAAAATCATACTACTACTACTACTATCTTCTTCTTTTTTAAAATTATTTTTGATCCACAAATCATTATTCTATCATGAGACAACACTGAACACCAAACAACATATATATAATCTTTGCATAGAATCTAAATATTTTATTTTACTACTGTCTCTCGTCTTCTCTGCAGTAAGCATCCAAATATGGCAAAGCACTTAACAAATAATTAGACTAGTTCACAACAACATTAAGCAAACTATACCACCTAATTATAACACATTAATTATCAAATCAAAGAATAAATAACAGAGGAGAGTTGGAAATAAAACCTCAACTTCTTTTATTTAGGAAGATCGAGCCAACAAACCAGGAAAAAAAATTCGGTGGCAACCTCAAACACACGCCAACGAATGAAGCTCAAATGCGGCCTCGGACTTGACTCGTGGAGATACTGTTTTTGTGTGATTGTTTTGGGGTTGTTTTTGCTGGTTTCTTTTTTGGGGGATGTTTTCAACGCATTTGTGGCGTTGCTTCGAGATCAGTTTTGGGGTCGTGCTTTGGACGGAGTAGGGGAGCTGTTTTAGGGTTGATTTTAGTGACGAAAAGTGGTGTTTTCAGCTTATTTCCATGGCTGGATATGGAGTTTTTAGTGGTGGTTTTGATGGCTGAAGTAGTGAGGATTTGGAAGGCTGTTGCTATGTTTGAAGGATTCCTCCCAGTTTTTCTTTTCACTGCTTCCGTCTGTTTTTTTTCCTTTTTTTTTGTTCTCCCCCATTTTTCTCTTTTTCTTGTTATTTATAGATGTGTGAAGTGAGGGACTCCTAAGGGAGTTGGGAACGTGAGGGAATTGGGCAGATTTTGGGAGTTTAGCAAAAATGGGAAACTTAGGAGATTGGATTGTTAGCTAATTTTTAAAAAATCAGATTTTTTGAGATAAAGTTTGTTATTATCTCCTAACGTTAGCTTCAAATAAAATAAATAATAAAAACATTATTTTATTTTGTAGAAGATAAATAAAATTAAAAAGATAATAAGATTAATTAATATTTCTTACAATATAGGAAAACCATATATTTACATGTACTTTAAGTGATATTAAGAAAAATATTACTAACTTATTATAATTCTAATTAAAAGAAAAATAAATAAACATGTATCCTAAGAATGTTAATATATTTTTTCTAGTTTTTAACTTTCTTAGATAAAACTTATTAAGAGTAAGATAAAAAATTTAAAATATTAAGATTAGACGTAAAAGAAATATTAGAATTTGGGTGTGGTCAAAAATTAGTTCTTCACAGCATGCCCCTCTTTGCTTGAAAACATGAAGAGTTTTCAGGCAAAGAAAATAAACACGGTGACTAATATTTGACCTCACTATTATTTAAAAAGAAAAAGAAGATAAAAGAAAAAGGTGTGACCGAGCCTTAGTTTTAGGCATCCTACATATCCCGGGTTATAAGGGAATCAAGTCACGTGTAGTTCAAGTGAAAGAAGAGTGATGGAGTATTCTTAGAGGGAGTGTCGAGTGAAGTTTCGTCGAGGTTCCGATTCGCGGTTCCTACTATTACATCAAAATGAAAAGAAAATTACATACTCTTGAAATCTAAGAGTTACAAAATTCCTATCTAAATACCATTTGGAGTCTTGTTGTTGATTCTTGACTTGCTTCCTTCATTGACTTTAGACTGAAACTTGATGCTCTACGATATAACAGACTATGAAACACTTTCACAGATTTGTTTCTTGATCAGATGATGAGAAGATGGATCTTGAAATCCTTTGTCTCTGCATGCATCCTGTCAAAGCTGCTTGCGGCTGGTGTTGAGATCAAACGTTCCACTTTCTCTGGCGAGAGCTGGAATCTTATTATTTTTTTGCACATCCAATCAGTGCTTTGCAGAAAAACCTACAAGCCATCACAAACAAACAAAACGAACAAAAATTTCTGCCCCAGTTTGCACTAGAAAAGTTTTGTGAGTTATTGAAAACACATTAAACTATCTTTGCTATTGCAGAATAAAGAATTGAAAAGACACATTTGTTTAACAAGAATGAAGGCAACCAGGGGATGTAGTACCCTGTGTTGACGATAAGATGAGGCTCGTGGGACTCTAGGATGCTACTAGGAAATGTCGTACCCAATGTTGGAAGAAAAAATGCATCCAGGGGATGTAGTACCTTGTGTTGGCAATAAGGTGAGGCTCGTGGCACTCGGGATGCTACTAGGGAATGTCGTACCCTATGCTGACAATAAGATGCAACCAGGGGATGTAGTACCTTGTGTTGGCAATAAGGTGAGGCTCGTGGGATAGATTCCCTATAATGAATCTAAGAATAACAATGCTGACAATAAGATGCAACCAGGGGATGTAGTACCCTGTGTTTGAAAATGAGAAGAGGCTCGTGGCTCTCTGAGATGCTACTGGAGAATGTCGTACCCTATGCTTGCAACAAAATGACGCTCGTAGCGCTCTTAAATGCTACTAGGGAATGTCGTACCCTATGTTTGCAACAAAATGACGCTTGTGGCGCTCTAAAATTCTAATAGGAAATGTTGTACCCTATGTTGGCGACAAGCAAGGCAGCCAGGGGATGTAGTACCCTGTGTTGGCTATAAGATGAGGCCAGTGGGATTCTGAGATGCTACTAGGGAATGTCGTACCCTATGTTAGCAATGAGAAATACAACCAGGGGATGTAGTACCCTATGTTGGCAATAAGTGATGCGGCCAGGGGATGTGGTACCCTGTGTTGAAGATAGGGGATAGATTCCCTATAATGAATCTAAGAATAACATGATTACATGTATACCAGAAGAAAACTAAGGATTTGAGAACTTCACTTGGTGGTGTTCGTCTTTTCACGAACTGTTTCCTAAAATTGTTCAGTTCCTGTTCTGAACAAAGAAAATTTGTTAGTTTTAAAATGGTGGTCAGTTTGTGGCCTTGGTTTCTTGAGCGACTTGACCTTATGTCCATTACACTTGTTAGAAACACTGACTCCATCGATGGTCGTACAAATTTCCAGGAGATTCTGTCATTACTTTCTGGAGATCTTCTTTCTCAACATCAAAATCTGAGTATTTTGTGCCTATCACCATTTGTGCTTATGGTGCAAACAACCTTGCTCCTAGAACAACTTTTAACCGACTAACGTTTTTTGACCCTTGACACATTGTTCCGTCCTTCGAGCGTTTTTCTCCTCAGGGAAAATCAAAGATGGCTTTATGCTTTTGTCCATGCATGTTCATGACCAGAAGGTTTTGCTTCATATAACAGGGAAACATTAACCAATTTTGGGGCCTTTTCTTTGCTTTGCTTTGACAAAATTAGACTGAAGAGGACTCAAAAAGAATAGTACGAAAGAAAACAAGAAAGTGAACTAATAGGTATTACAACTTAATCAAGAAGTGTACCTTTCAAAGAATAAAAATAGAAAGGACTTAGCTGGAGGAATATGCTGGCTTCAATGAACATGACATGCATTTTGGACTGGATGCTCGATCCGTCTGAACCGTCTAATTCTCAAAATATGTTGTAAACTTCACCTTGAAACCGAGTTCTTTGTCTTAACCATGCTTGGGCCATGATATATGAAGACCTTAATCGATCAACGATGCCCTTTGTGGGTTTTCACCAATTGGCCTCTCTCATTTGTCTTTCTCTAACTCAATATTGCCTTATGGTGCCCGTGAGGGTTTTCACCAATAAAACTCTCTCATTTTATTTCTTTCTCTTTATAATGGCCGAGGAATCACCGTAATATACCAACTTAGCATTCTCAAGAGTTGATCAGAAGGTCTTAAAAGGGAAAGGTAAAAAGAACTATTGAACCAAATTACAACTTTTGGAACCATTTTGACGGAAAAACCATCGAAAAATAAAATAAAATCATGCCCCAGTTTCATTGAATACTGGGAAATGTAGATTTTTGTTTTAGTGTGACCGAACCCAAGAGTGAGGCTGCCTACGTATTCTTTCGGAATCAGGTCGAACGTAGTTTAATCGACATGAACTTGTTTTGATGATTTTTTTTTGCTAAGACCAAGTACACTGGTTCCAAAAGAGGGGAAAACAAATAAATATAAACAATGCTTCAAAGGGCTAACTAGGATTGACCAGTGTTTGGGTAGCGAGAATGATAGCCTTTCGTCATCCCAACCTGAGAATGCTAAGTGTAAAAATGCCCCCACAGAGGCATGTCAGACATAGTATCTCTTGACCGCATCTGCATTGGCAGATATGTCAGTCACCTTTTCTTCAATATCTACCAAGTGTAGATCTCCTTTTGACAATACTTTCTTGACGAGGTAAGGACCTTGCCAATTCGGGGCGAACTTTCCTTTTGCTTCTTCCTGATGCAGAAAGATACGTTTCAAAACAAGTTGTCCCATCTCAAATTGTCTTGGGCGCACTTTCTTATTGTAAGCGCGTGCCATTTTTTGTTGGTATAACTGACCAAAACAAACTGCCGCCAAACGCTTTTCATCAATTAAACTCAACTGTTCCAGTCGGGACTTGACCCGTTCAGTGTCCTCAATTCCTGCTTCAACAATGATTCAGAGAGAGGGAATCTCAACTTCCGCAGGTATGACCGCTTCAGTTCCATAAACCAACAAGTAAGGCATTACGCCAACTGATGTACGGACAGTTGTCCGGTATCCCAAAAGAGCAAGCGGCAATTTCTCCTGCCATTTTCTAGACCCTTGGACCATCTTCCTAAGAATCTTCTTGACGTTCTTGTTTGTAGCTTCAACAGCTCCATTAGCTTTGGGCCGGTAAGGAGTAGAATTGCGATGCTCAAATTTAAATTGTTCGCATACCTCCTTCATTAGATGACTATTCAAATTGGCAGCATTATCTGTGATAATGGTTTTTTGAATACCGAAACGACAGATGATGTTGGAGTGAACAAATTTTACTACTGCTTTCTTGGTGACTGCCTTCAATGTAATAGCTTCCACCCATTTGGTGAAGTAATCAATTGCTACCAAGATGAATCTGTGCCCATTTGAAGCTTTTGGCTCGATTGGGCCGATGACGTCCATTCCCCAAGCAACAAAAGGCCAAGGAGCCGACATAGGATATAATTCTAAAGGAGGCGAGTGAATCAAATCGCTGTAAATCTGACACTGGTGGCACTTGCGGACAAAACGAAAGCAATCTCGCTCCATAGTAAGCCAATAATATCCTGCTCGAAGGATTTTCTTTGCTAGAGCATACCCATTCATGTGCGGACCACAAACTCCTGAATGCACCTCATTCATAATCATTTCAGCTTCTTTGGCGTCCACACATCTCAACAAATTCAAATCCGGAATTCTTTTGTATAGGCCACTTAATAAGAAACCATTAGAGAGTCGCCTAATAGTTCTCTTTTGATCCCTATTAGCATGTTCCAGATATTCTCTTGTTTTCAGATACTGTTTAATATCATGGTACCATGGTTCACCATCTAGTTCTACTTCAATTGTATTTCAATAACCATGTTTATCCCAAATTTGAATTTCCAATGGGCCAATGTGAGTATTACCCGGATATGGAAGCATTGAGGCCAGGGTGGCCAAGGCATCAACTAATTCATTGTGAAACCTGGGAATGTACCTGAACTCGATGGACTTGAACCTTTTGCCAAGATCTTCCACACATTGTCTATATGGAATGAGCTTGATATCTCGAGTCTCCCAATCACCTTGAGCCTGCCGAATAAGAAAATCTGAATCTCCCATTACCAATAGTTCGTGCACATTTAGATTTATTTCCATGTTCAGACCCATGATGCAAGCTTCATATTATTCCGTGTTGTTTGTACAGAAGAAACGAAGTCTCGCCGTGGCAGGGTAATGTTGCCCCGTAGGTGATACAAGAATTGCCCCAATCCCTACGCCTTTGATGTTGACCGCCCCATCAAAGTATAGTTTCCAAACTTGATTGTCATCTGGGACTGCTTCTTCAACTAAATTAACCTCTTCATCTGGGAAGTATGTGTTCAATGATTCATACTCATCATCAACCGGGTTTTCTTCCAAATGATCAGCCAAAGCTTGTGCCTTCATGGTTGTACGAGTGACATAAACAATAACAAACTCTGTGAGCAAGATTTACCATTTTGCCAATCTGAGTAGGCATCGGCTTCTAAAAGATGTACTTCATGGGATCCATTCGGGATATGAGGTAAGTTGTATAGAACAAAAGATAATGCCTAAGCTTCTAGGCGACCCAAGTTAAGGCGCAACATGTCCTTTCCAAAAGAGTGTATTTGGCCTCATAAGTGGTGAACTTTTTGCATAAATAATAGATTGCTTGTTCCTTTTTGCCTGTGGCATCATGTTGACCCAGAACACAACCAAAAGAACTATCCATTACTGGCAGATATAAGAGCATAGACCTACCAGGTTCCGGCGGTACTAAAACAGGGGGATTTGACAAATATTCTTTGATCTTATCAAAAGCTTCTTGGCACTCATTTATCCCCTTGATAGCAGCGTTCGTTGAATTTTTCAACAACTTGAAAATAGGCTCACATGTGGTTGTAAGCTGCACGATGAACCTACTGATGTAGTTCAACCTCCCGAGTAAACTCATGACTTCTTTTTTATTCTTTGGTGCAGGAAGATCTCGAATGGTCTTTTTCTTTGAAGAATCTAACTCAATGCCTCTTTGGCTAACTATAAAACCCAAAAGCTTCCCAGAAGGAACTCCAAATGCACATTTGGCCGGATTAAGTTTGAGATTGTACCTTCGTAGCCTTTCAAAGAACCTTTTCAAGTCTTGCATGTGGTCATCTTGTGTTATGGACTTAATGATCACATCATCAACATACACTTCAATCTCTTTGTGCATCATGTCATGGAATATGGTAGCCATTGCCCTCATGTAAGTTGCCCCTGCATTCTTCATACCGAATGGCATGACTCTATAACAATATGTTCCCCATGGAGTTGTGAAGGCGGTCTTTTTTGCATCTTCCTCATCCATCAGAATTTGGTGATATCCATCATAACAATCCACAAAATATTGGATCTCATGCTTAGCACAAATGTCAACAAGGATATGAATGTTGGGTAAGGGAAAGTTGTCTTTTGGACTTGCTTTGTTTAAATCCCTATAGTCGACACAAACTCTGATTTTCCCATCCTTCTTTGGCACTGACACAACATTTGCTAACCATGTGTTATATCTGACGACCCTGATCACATTTGCATTTAGTTGCTTCGTGATTTCTTCTTTAATCTTATCACTCACGTCTGTCTTAAACTTCATTTGTTTTTGCTGGATTGGTTGAAAATTAGGATATGTGGGAAGCTTATGAACCACTAAATCGGCACTCAAACCCGGCATGTCATCACACAACCAAGCAAATACATCTCTATACTTGAAAAAAACTTGAATTATGGCATCTCTCGTCCTTTGTTCAGTATGAATGCTTATTTTTGTTTCTCTGGTTTTTTCAGGACTTCCCAGGTTAATTGCCTCAGTTTCATTTAAGTTTGGCTTAGGCTTATTCTCAAATTGATCCAATTCCCTTTTTATTTCCTTTAAAGCCTCATCTTCATCATACTCAACTTCTTGATTCCGAGATTAGACAGCTTTTTAAGACTTGGGCATGAATTCCGTGTGCATGTCATGTTTTTAAAGCCATCATTAACAAAACTGAAAATGATAAGAAATTAACAAAAATTAGGGAAATGAAAAGACAGAATTTTACTATGAAACTGGAACTTCATTTCATTGAATTTGAAAGGATAGAAGGATNTTAAATACATAAAAAGCAACAAAACAGACTACCAAGACTCCTTCCTGATGGGAAGAGGAGTTGCTTCCCAGTTGTTGAGCGAGGTATCTGGACCAATGAGCTGAACACTTGCACGGCTAGGGACCTCGAAAATTTGAACCATATTGATCTCATAGAACATCTCCTTGAGACCCTGGCAGACTTCATCAATGTCATCCTGAGTAGAAAGATTTTGGACGTCTTCTAATTGTGGACTGACAAAAGAGTAGGCAATGTGAGGATTGGTATGGACAGATTCCAACCATTCTTTTTGCGGGCCTTGGCTCTATTTTTGTCAGCTGATATTGGTTCAAAACCCAAGCCAAATGTATCTTTCTTCAAAAAGGGAGCAATGGGGTTCACAATTCCCTGCAGAGAGGATCCTAATCCTTTTCCTTGTTCATAGCCGTTCCTCAACATCAGTGACTATCCATCATAGATGTGGCTGAAAGACGGGGATGCGGAATTGGTTTTCCTTCTTCCACTCGGTCCACCTCAATCACCTCAAATGCTTGATATACGAGGGATTCACATCCTTCATTGGCCTCGATACATGGAATGGACGGCTCATTATAGACGGATGAGTCGTCCTCCCCATGAACAACAATTTCTTGCCTGTCATACTCGAACTTGACCATTTGATGTAGGGTGGATGGTACAGTTCTGGCCATATGGATCCACGGTCTTCCCAGAAGAAAATTATAGGAAGTTTTCATATCCAACACTTGAAATACAATGTTAAAATCAACCAGGCCAATTGTCATGGTGAGTTCGATCTCCCCAATAGTGTCTCTTCTTGAAACATCAAAAGCTCTGATGCTGACACTACTAGTTCGAATTATGTTAGTGTCAATGTTCAGTTGTTGTAGAGTGGAAAGAGGGCATACATCTACACTTGAGCCTCCGTCAATCATGACTCGTTTTACGTAATGCCCCTCACATTTGACCATAAAATGCAAAGCTTTATTGTGCTCATCCCCTTCCTCAGGAAAATCATCATCGCTAAAAGAAATCTTATTCACTTCAAAGAATCTTTCAGCCATTTTTTCTAGTTGATTCACCGTTGTCTTTTCTGAGACATATGCTTCGTTCAAAGTTTTGATCAACACACGGCGATGCTCTTTCGAGTGCAAAAGAAAAGATAACAAAGATATCTAAGCCAGGGTTTTCCTTAGTTGGTCAATGATTGAGTAGTCTTGCATTTTCATCTTCTTAAGGAATTCCTTCGCTTCTTTTTCTGCAACGGGTTCTTTCACTGGCAAGTGAATTTCTCTGGCTTGCTTAACTTTTCTCAATTCCTCTGGCGAGTAGCACTTTCTAAAGAGGGTCAAGCCCCCAATTTCATCTACTTCTTCAACTATCTCATTTCTTTTGTATGTCATAACAGTCTTATTATAATTCCAAGGAATAGCTTTTGTGCTTATCACTGGGAGCTGTGCCGCAGGTCGGATCACAACTGGCTCTGTTATATTTCTCAAACTATTATTTGGAACAATCTTTTGAATTCCCCCAGGGATGTAAAGTTTTAGCCCGCCCAATTGAACTTCAACCTTTTTTTGTGCTTCCAGGGACATAGAGAACCGTTTTTTCAGAACATAGTTTTGAACTAGAGCTCGCACCTTTCACAATAAACGGTGCCAAATGCGGCGGGCTTACTATCACTTTTGGTTCTTGCCCTATGGTTCCAACAGCCATCTCTGTCTTGCCAGACTGCTTATAATCCCGATCATCACAAATCATCCCAATAAAATGTGTATTCATGAGTTGGGAGTGGATTGTTTGTGATATTAGGAGTATCCTCATTGTTTGTCACGACAATTGCCTTTGCTTCGATCAAATTTTCAATGGCTTTCTTTAATGTCCAACAATTTTCGGTACTATGACCTTGGGTGTTTGAGTGATACTCACATCTTGCATTTGAGTCAAAACCTTTTGAATTTGGATTCACATAACGCGGCATGACAGGTTCAATCAACTTCAATTGCATCAATTTTCGAAATAGGCTTGTATAAGATTCTCCAATTGGGGTGAACTCTTTCTTTGGCTCCTCCTCTCTCACATATCCTTGTCGGGGATGAGGATTATATGATGCTTGAAAATTTGGGCGAAGTAGACGGGAGCCTTGTGAGATCGGTGTCCGCCATTGCTGGTGATTGGGAGGCCTAGCATAAGCCTGCGCATTAAACATTGTGTATTGTTGTGAAGGAACTGAGTATCGGGGACCCTGAGGTGGATAGTAATGTTGAGGAGAATTGGATTGTCCTTGTTGGAACTGCACATAAGAAGGAATTACCTCTCATTCAACTCTTCTGAACCCAGATGCCATCATGGATCCTGCCTCTTTCTTTTTTTCGGTTTCCGAAACTGCCTGACCCGCTTTGAATTGCTTGCGTGGTCGCCTTAAGGGCTGCCTGACTCACAATTTTTCCCAATTTCATGCCATTCTCAACTATTTCACCAATCCTAATCGCCTCAGCGAAAGGTTTACTAATGGCAGCTAACATGTAATGGAGGTAATCAAGATCCTGAGCTTGGAGAAAATA
Source organism: Nicotiana undulata (assembly GCA_005239495.1). NCBI lineage: Eukaryota > Viridiplantae > Streptophyta > Magnoliopsida > Solanales > Solanaceae > Nicotiana > Nicotiana undulata. The sequence goes on from ML268082.1 coordinate 127,859, forward strand.
GTCAATCATTTTTGCCTCTTTCATTGGTCGTTTGACCCTAGCAGCCTGCTCTCTCCATTTGATTGCATATTCTCTGAATCTTTCTGTTGGTTTCTTCTTTATGTTGACGAGAGAGGAACGGTCTGGCACTATATCAATATTGTACTGAAATTGTTGGACAAAATCTTGAGCCATGTCGTTCCACATATGCCAGTGAGATATGTCTTGATCTATGAACCATTCTGAAGCAATTCCAGTCAAACGTTCCCCAAAATAAGCCATGAGTAATTCTTTTTTGCCTCCTGCTCCCCTTAATTGGTTACAGTACCTCTTCAAATGTGCGATGGGATCACCATGCCCGTCATACTTGTCAAACTTGGGGGTCTTGAAACCGGGTGGCAAATGGACATGGGGAAACATGCATAGATCGTTAAATGACACACTCTTGTGGCCTCCCAAACCCTGTATGTTTCTCATAGTTTGTTCCAAGCTCTTCATTTTTCTAGTCATTTCCTCTTGTTCCGTATTCTTNACCTTGAAAGTCAGTTCTGGAGAGTAATGTTGAGAATCATGAGCATTCAGTTGCGGATCATTGTTGGACTTTTGAGCAAGAGCTGGTTGAGGAACAGTGAAAGTAGGGACAATGGGTACAGTATGTGGGTCATTTCTGAGGGGTGCGGTTGGAGGACGTGGAATGGAAGTACTAGGGATAGTGGGAAGGTTAATTCTCGGAGTGAATCCAAGTTGGTACAATGGGTTACTTGTTAAGGAGATGGGCACTTGATTTGCAACTGACACATTATGAAGATTATCCGAAGTCCCTATGGGTAGTGGAGGCGGTGTCTGTCCATTCGCCCAAGCTTGGTACATATCCGCCAATTGTTGCTTCAACACTCTTACTTCTTCAACCAATCCCGAACTTTGTTCGACCAATTGTCCATGGATATCATCATTATCTGACTCGTTCTCGCTGTTGTTTGCCAAGCTACTTTTTCCTTTTGATCTCGTGTTGTAAGGGTGAGTCACCAGTTTAAACCACAAACCAACCACCTCTGTTTAAATTTATCTCTTCAGATGACAAACAACAAATGTGTTAGAGTTAGGCATTTTGCAGATATTAATCACACATTGTATGTCATGCACCTGATGCCATTTTCATTTCTAAATGAGTTTGGAAGGCTTCATGCTTCATCCCGGCTTATTGATATATTGGTTTTATTTTCATCTTGAATTTTAGAGCTCTCTTCTGTTTTCTTTCTTATTTATTATAATTCAATTTTTTTAATTATGGTTATAATTGCATCCGATGGGGATTGCGGATTGCCTACGTATCATGACGCTGCATGAATCAAACCATTACGTAGTTCAGGAGAGAAATAACAATTTTGATGGTTTTTTTTTAGTTCTTTTTTTTTTAAATGAGAGAAAAGGAAATATATACAAACTGACTCTAAAACATGACTGGAATAAAATAAACTTTGATAAAAATAAAAGACTCCAAATATTTTAAAAAAGAAAAGAAAAAGAAGACAAAGCGACAAATAAATGTGAAACTAAGAACTAATTGACTGCACTAAAAATTTAATCTTCAATGGTCTTCTTGCTTAAACTGATATCATCAATGATCTGCATTTCTTGGCCTCCACTCTCCCCCAAAGTCTCGTATAAATTTTGAAACACCGCTGGCAACTGTGGGACGATGGCATGTGCCTGTTGACCAACTTCCTCATTGCTTAGATTGCGATGATCATCTTGAACATATGTTGCTTTCTCTGCCAATCGAAGTACCTCCTCTCTGGCTTGCCCCATATTCGTGTGACAATTCTGCAACAGTGTTGAGGGCGTTCCTCATCTGAGCCTCACGTCCCTCATATTCTTCAATGCGACGGTTTAATACACCTCCCTCAATCATCCACTGACGCCACTCTGCCTCAGAATTTGTGTGCTGATAACCCCTCTTCTGCCTTTTTATTTCTTCCAATTATGCATAAAGCTGACTCTTTGACCGTATCCAGTGTGACCTTTCTCTCTAAAATTGTTCTTTCTGCTAATCAAACTCCAGTTGTTGCTGGTGCGCATCCTCTTCGACGATACTCAAGTCTTCTTGCAACTTATTTTTGTTCGCCTCAACTCTTCTGACTAAACCAATCGTGTTTGCGAGTTCTTCTTCTAAGTGGGCTTCCTCATTCTTAGCATGCTTTAAATCTTTATCCATGATCCCTAAGGCAAATTGATAATCTTTCTCAATATTTAAACGAATCTGAGCGACTCCGGCTTGTTGCTGGGCTTGTTGTTTGGCTATGGTCACCTGAGCGTGCTCCAATTCCTCTTTCAACTTTTCTATAGTTCTTTGATCATTTCTTCTCCTGTTCGACCCCTCAGGCCTATCTCTAAACGATGAGTGATCATGAAACCAAGTAATATACCCAGGAATCACCTCTCCATGATCTCGGTCTTCTACCATATCATTCAACTCCGAGACTTTACTTGCACACCAGATTTTCATAATTCCTTCTTCGTCATGAGGTTGATCTTTACCAAAATCATAACAGAACTTGCTCATATTTCGTACTGGTGGCACCTCTTGTAGTCGTGCAAACTGGCGCATTACCCGAAGTGGAGCATAGGGTTGAACACCATCCAATCCTATAAGTACCAAATAAGAATGATATGCAGACTTACAAATGACCTCTTTAGAGGAAAACCAATCGTAATTCCAAGTGATTTGTTTGGATGACAAAGTAAGAAGCAGCTTTTTCCAGGCATCAATCCCTTCCGGTAAGTCACATTTGTCAATTCGTTTCGGGTGATCATAAGTACGATTGGGCCAGAGCTCACTAAAATTAGTGATAGTAGGATGACGATAAAAATGCTCCAAAAACCATATCTGTAACAAGATGTTGCGGCCATCAAACTTTCGTGCGCCCAATTTACATCTAGTTAAAGCACGAAAAATGGAAGAAAGAATCATAGGGACCAAAGTATACTCATCCCCTTTTGAGGTCAGAGCCTCAACTACACCTGCCAAGCGGATGTCATTGCGTCCTTCCCTTTCCGAAAAAACTACACGCCCCAAAAAAGCAACCATAAATGCAAACCTCCTGTGTATCTTCCATGTTTCCTTGTCTTCCTTTGATTTTAATTTTCCCACATTCCTTTCAAAATTGCATTCTAGGCTGTACAAATGAAACAGAAATCCCAACTTAACCCACTTGCCTCCTAAACCTTCATATTGTCCGTAATTTATGTTCAAGAGCTTCAAAAACTTACCCTCATTCACATATTTTGGTACAATGGGCCTTTGGCGGCGAAGATTGCGGCCCCACCTATGGAAATGGGTGATTTCCTCCAAGGTCGGAGTCATTTCACAGTCAGTAAAATGGAACACATTATTTTCAGGATCCCAGTGCGGAATAAAGCTTCGATCACATCCCTCCTAGGCTTGATCTTCATCATGTGAACCAAATGTCCCAAGTACTTCTTTATCTGGTTTCGCTCATATTCCTTAAAATCTCTCCACCAATCCCACAACAATTGTGGTATCTGATCAACAATAAGAAAATCCGGTATTCCTTTTGACCTGGGCCTCTTTTCGGACTTACCTCTTTCTCCACTCATGGCGTACCTATTTATCCAGACACGGGATTAGATTTTACTCAAATATATTATTGACACAAAAAATCTGATTTCTCGGGTTTTGACTCTATAAAAAATAAAAATAAAAACCAAATTGTGGGACTAAAAAAAATTGATTATATTAGTAAAATAATTATGAGAAAGAAAATAAGGCTCAAAATGACTATTCTTTTGTAAAATGAACATAAAAAACTGGTCTCTTTTGTTAAAACGACCATTTTGCATTTTCAAGGAAGGTTTTAAGGTTATTTCGACAAAAGGACCGAACACATGGGAAAAACTGGTCGAAAGAGAAAAAACTGACAAAGTGACTATATTATTATTATTATTATTATTTTTTGACAGTAGAGAAAAAAAATAGTCCATATACACCCCTTTTTTTTGTTTTTATTTTTGTTTTTATTTTTATTTTTATTTTTATTTTAAAAAAATAGGGTTGAACCTGATGAAGGTTGCCTACGTATCTCACATCCGTTGAGAATCAAACCCGCGTAGTTCGGTTAAAATAATTTAAAAAAATCAGAAAATTGTGATTTTACCTACTAGAACCCTTCAAAATTTTATTTTATTTTTTTTAAATTAGAAAAAAGGTATTTTATGAAAACTTGGAGGAAATTTTCTCTTTCTCTCTCCTCTTTTTAATCGATCTATCCTAAAGCCGGTCAACATTTCAGTTAAGCCTACCAAATAATGTTACATGTAGCACAAAAAATTGAACATGTTGGTCTAAAAAATTTGTACTTGTCCTAGACGGACCCGACCCCTGTGCCGAGTCCCGCTAAGCCCAATGCACATGATGCAAATAAAACGTAGCCTACTAGGGATATTCATTGCTATGGCTTGTTCTTCTAAGTTTTCAAATCCTAAAGGAGATGGTATCTAGACCTGGCTTACCCGGGAAGACAACCCGAGCCGAAGAGCGTCAAGCGTCACCAGTAGTAGAACAACACTGGCTAGCTAACGGCTCTCCCGCCTAAACATGTGTGACTAAATCCTTCACCAAAAGCTTGTAGGCTAACTAGCTTTATCTCAAGACAGAAATTTTATGATGCTGGTAGGCAAACACAACATAACTAACTATCAGAGGACTCAGAGGGGTGCGAGAGAGGATACAATTTATATCACAGTTCAAATAAATAATAAAGCGGTAATAAGTGACAAATAGCACATTAGGATCTCAAACACAATAATATCCAAAACATGATAAAAGCCAAACAATAATCAATATACAAAGCTCGAATTCTTATTACTTGTCCCCAGCAGAGTCGCCATAGCTGTCTCACCTCTTTTTTTTGCACAACCCTATTACGAGGTTGAGTTAGAAGAGTTTTTCCAATTAAAGTGACGTTTTGAAAAGGGACTATTTATTATTTAGAGTCGCCACTTGGAATTGAGTTTTGGTGTTCCAAGTCACCTTTTATTTGAATCCCCTTTCAAAAAGGAAGGTTTGACTCTTATTTCATGGTCTACGAAAACAGAAGACTGAGTAAGGAATTCTGTTGACCGAGGGGAAGGTGTAAGGCACCCCTCGAGTCCCGTGGTTCTAGCACGGTCGCTTTATTGACTCGTGTAAGGCTTAAATCAATTTTAAGTTATTCTTGTATTTTATTGATTATGGCTTATATATTACCGCTTAATTAATTATTATACCCCTTTTTTATGTATTCACCTAGGTGCAGTATGCACACAAGGTATTCTTTGAAATTAAATATTAAACCGACGTACAGAATGTACACATGGTTAAAACATAAATATTTTTAAATTTAAAGGCATCGAGACGCGGGAATGCACACATGATCCTTTTATTATTTAAGCATATCAATCCAAGGTTCGGGTATGAACACATGGGCTAATAGCGTATTTAGAATATTTAATTATTTTGTGCAACGACCCCGTCCGTCGTTACGCAGTATACGCATCTATTCCTTTATTTCTGTCTTGTAGTAGCTCTGTTAGACTGTTCACAAAGTGTAGGGGTTGGTTGGTTCGGGTTCGGAGCGAAAATAGAGTGGATTGAGACACATAGTCTCTAACAA
>ML268088.1:0-13479 GCA_005239495.1 Nicotiana undulata
ACGTTTCATTTATTACCTTGTACTTCTGTGCTAGCATACTGTTACCCTATCTCCCCAGCATGTCCTCCCCGTACCTGCCTTACTTGCTTATTTATGTTGCCATTTTTCCTGCTATTATATAAAATTGCACAGGTACATATGTTGTGTTGGTCCTAGCCTCGTCACTACTTCGCCGAGGTTAGGCTCGACACTTACTCAGTACATAGGGTCGGTTGTACTGATGCTACACTTGCACTTCTTTATGTTGTGCAGACTACGCAGCCGGACCCGGAGATCACTGACGATCGGAGCATCTCATTCAGTCACACAGGAGACTCGAGGTAGACCCGCAGACGTTCGTGGGCCTTNTGGGTTTTAGTTCGAAAAGTGCTATGTTGTATTTTGGGTTATTTTGTTAAATTTTATATGGTGGGCCATCAAAGCCTTGGTTATCTTGTTCGTATTTGTTGTTAATAAGTTTTATTTAGTTCAAACGTTGGCTTGTCTAGCGGGTTCAACGTTAGACGCAGTCATGGCCCGAAGGTGGGATTTTTGGGTCGTGACAATATCTTCTCTATATACTGCTTTACTTGATAAAATATCTCGCTGTGCATATCTTCTCCATATGTCAGCCCGTGTAACTTCACTTGTTTAATCATGCATACCTAATCTATATGCAACTGTTGACGAATTATTTGATATTTCATGCATAATTTCTAGCAAGATTTGATGATTTAATGATGTTAGACACATATCTTCTCTTTATGTTGAGCTCTTAAACTGGTAGGTACCGGTGCATATCTCTCTATTTGTAATTATTGATGTATTATCTGTATCAAATGCATATCTTCTTTATATGCTGAACTATTATAATATTTGGTCACATATTGTATACGTGCACTGATTGGTTGTACCTGTATTTCATGCTTACATTCGATATCTTTTCTGGGTACATGTATATGCTATTAAGTTGTACATGTCATGTAAAATGAGTATTCTTGATCTGAGACCTCATCACTACTTCACCGAGATTATGCAGGATATTTACTAAGTACATGGAGTCGGTTGTACTCTTATACTTCTGCACCTTGTGTGCAGATCTTGGAGCTGAGCTATTATGGATAACAGAGCTGGCAGTAAAGATGTACCCTCATTCCAAATATATCTACAACTTGTTCTTAGTAGTTTAGGATTTGTACTTTTCTTCTTGTATATTCCAGATAGATGTTGTGTTTATTTTTGCACCAGCTTTGTAAACTAAATCTTAGCGAATCATCACTTATAGTACCAATCCTTGGGGTATTTCGTATGGATATTTATATTCTTATTTATTGTTATTGATGATCTTTCATTTGAGTTATATTATTCATAGTTTGGCTTACCTAGCATGTTTGGGTTAAGTGTCGTCACAACTGGTGGTACTTTGGGTCGTGACAGGCTTTGAACCAGATATCATGAGAGCGTTGAGAGTGTGATTGAGGGGTACTTGTGCCAGACACTATGTATGTGCTAAGATTGGGTATATTTGATGATTAAACTGTGACATTTGTTGATTTTACATGTATATTTAACATACATGCATAGAGTTGTATTTTCCTCATGATAATTGGTATTGACGTGTCTACTTGATGTTTAGAGCTTGAAATAACAGTTTACCTTGATATGTCTCTATCTAAGTGATTTCTGTTAAAATGTTGATGCCTTAACTAATATTCCTAAAAAGCATGCCTATATCTCCTCTTGCTGTATTAAAGTTGAGGTTGTGATTATTTGAGGTGCTTTTCCTTATATGCTATTATTATGTTGTTATTATTTGTGTTGGCTATTAAAAGTAAGTATCACACTTTTCCAACCTCGCCACTACTTTCTCCGGAGTTAGGCTTGCTATTTATTGAGAAAATGGTGTCAATTGTACTTATACTACACTACGCACTTCATGTGCAGATCCCGGTGTTGCTGATCGTGGTGGTTGCCCGTGATTATCCGGATTTGTTGGAGATTTTAAGGCAACACTGTTTTTCCGTTCGCAGGTCTTGAAGTACCCGCTTTATATATGTTATTACTGTTTAGTCTTTCAGATAGTATTATATATTTTTAGATTAGCTCATGCACTCGGTGACCCCATATTTTGGGGTGGTTTTAAATTGTATTGTTATTTTGATTTCAATTATTTTTATTATTCCTCTATTAAGACTATTTTAATTTTGTTTTTGAAGTTTATTTCTGTATGGTTGTTAGCATGCCTAGAAAGAGGTGTTAGGCGTCATAACAGCTCCGGTGGAATTTTAGGTCGTGAAACCTACGTATAATAAAAGAAAGAATATCATATGAGAAATGTTTGATTGACGTAAGGTAAAATCTTTGTCGATTTTAAAGTACTAAATATTAGTATTTTTTTACTTAGTTCAATAAGGAAAGATATAATAACCAAAATTGAATTGACTTTAAAGTCCTAATATTAAGAAATTAACTTAAATTACAATTTTGTCAATGCAACCTCCATTTTTATAGTGTAAAAAAGATAATGATATTGTTCTAAGGGGCTTTGTACTTTTTATACAGTATATATATATTATTAATCTGTCTTCCTGTTTGACACTTTCAGTGGTCCCAATGGTTCCTGTTGGCCCAAGAAAATGTTAGTTTTGAAGATTGACAAAGAAACTCAGAAATGAACCAGGTCCATCACTGGAAGACATAGACACAAGCAGAGTCAAAGGCACGTGAGGTGCACATGCAGGAGATAAACGAAATCTTGTAAAATAGAGATATCTCCTGATCGAAAAGATTGCAAAAACAATAAGGAGAAGCACTCCTTATTCAGTAAGAACAGAATCTAATATAAGGAAGGATTTGAGGAGTTGAGATTAACTAGAACTCTTCCACCAAGGAAGAGTAGCATTAGAACTCTAGTTAATTCCTTATCTCCTAATCCTATATATTGTCGATTGTTCTTATTGTATAGGTACGCACAAAAGCAGAAATTAAGAAAGAATTGAGAGCAAAATAGCGAGGCAATTTTGCAAGCAGTTCGTGTGAAATTTGAGTGTGTGAATCTGAAGCTACTTGAACCAGCTAGAAGAACCGGTTTCAACTGTTCTCTTTTAGTCTAGTTTATTTTTAGTAGGTGGTTTTAACTTGTACATTTTCAGCTTTATCTAGAAGTGTCTGTAATAGGTACTCTGTGTTTTAAGTTATAGTTAACTTGGAGTTTGTCGCAAATAGCTAGAAGCTAGTTGCTACAAGGGATTATAGGTAATCCTAGGTTTACATAAGAGTTTTTTTAAATGATGTCTTGGCTCAAAGATTTGGTAAAGCTTTTTTGGAAAAATCCTAGTGGGAAGTAGGTCGTGGTTTTTTCACATTTTGAGCCAGGTGTTTTCCACGTAAAAATCTCTGTGTTCTTTAATTGTTGTATTTATTATTCCGCAACAGTAGGGGTTGGAACACATAGAAGAACCTGGTCCTTCTATAATAAGTGCACGCGAAAATAGGCCACACAAATCACCCCCTCCCTCTTGTGTGGTATTGACATAAAACATCAATTGGTATCAGAGCAGGTTATCCTTAACGAGGCTAACACCTTAGGAGAAGATCAAGATGAGTGCACCACCTGGGAACTGGGAAGGACAATCAACTGCTAGGCCTCCACTCTTCAATGGACAGCACTACTCCTGGTGGAAGAACATGATGAGAGACCATATAACTGGAGAAGACTACGAGCTACAGGACATTGTTATTGATGGTCCCTTGGCTACCATGAAGAAGAATGTTGAAGGAGTAGATGTTCCAAAGACAAGAGCTGACTGCACTACTGAGGACTTGAGAAAGTGAGAAAATAATTCTAAGGCCAAGAAGTGGCTTGTGTGTGGACTTGGTCCAGACGAGTATAGCAGAATTCAAAGTTGTACCACTGCTAAAGAAATTTGGGACACTTTGCAAATGGCTCATGAAGGAATGGCTCAAATGAAGAGGTCCAAAGGTACTCTACTATATTCTAAATATGAGAATTTCTCTATGAAGGAAGGAGAGACTATTCAAGATATGTACACAAGGTTCACCATACTAACTAATGAACTAAAATCTCTTTGAAGGACTCTTCTTGAAGAATACAAAGTTGAGAAGATTCTGACGAGGGTTCTGCCAATCTTTTGGGAAAGCAAGATCACTGCAATTCAGGAATCTAAGAACATTGAAACTCTTAAATTGGATGAGCTGATTGAAAATCTCACTGCCTATGAACTTAGAAGGCAGACCGTGAAGGTGGATGCGCCCAAGAAGGAAATGAGTCTTGCACTCAGAATTACAGAAGGAGCTGATATGGAGGAATATGAAATAGCTATGATCACCAAGCATTTCAATAAATACCTTATGAGAGGAAAAAGATCCTCAAGAGGTGGAATTACAACAAGACAAGGGTACCTGAAAAAAACGACTAACGAGGGTTGCTACAAGTGTGGAAAGACTGATCATCACATCAAGAACTGCCCTCAATGGGAAATTGAATGGAAGAAGGAAATATCTGAACAAAGGAACTGGAAGAATGAACATGTTCATTCCAATAAGAACAAATGATCAACAAAGGCTATGACTGGTGTAACGACCCGACTGGTTGTTTTGCGTATTAGGATACCGTTCCCTTAAATGAAACTTTCCATTGCGGCTATTCGTGCTTTATGACTTTTGGGGACTGGTGGTTCGGGATTCGTTAATGGTTTGAGTAATTTAGGAACACCTGGTTCTTTAAGGTTGGCCTATTTGGCCAAGTTTGACATCGGTCAACATTTTGAGCAAACGACCTCGGAATCGAGTTCTGACGTCTCCAGTAGCTTCGTATGATGATTTCAAACTTGGGCGTATGTTCAGAATGGCTTTTCGATGACCAAGGAGCATTTCGGCGCCCGAAATGGAAATAAGGATTTCCTTAGGTTTGAAATTTGAGTTGGAACATGATTTTATGCTATCGAGGTCTGAATGGAATTCCGAGATCGGGAATAATTCTATTACTTCATTTATGACTTGTCTGCAAAATTTTAAGTCATTCCGAGTACTATAGGCCCGTTCGGTGCATTGAAGAGAATTCTAGAATTTCAAGTTCTTAAGTTTTGATTCAATTTGGTTTTGGGGTTGAATTCTTAGTTTCGTTGTTGTTTTTCATGTTCCGAGAGTTCCAGCGAGTATGTATCATGAGTACAGACTTGTTGGCATCTTTGGACGGGGTCCCGAGGGTCTCAGATGAGTTTTGGATACCTCAGAGTTAATTTCGAAACACCAAAATTTTTCTGTCTGGTTTGCTTCAGTGCGTTTGCAGGTTCAAGGTTGCGATCGCACAAGAGGATTGGAACAGGGGTGGAAAATGACATGTGCGATCGCACAGGTCCATCCGCGATCGCATAAGGTAAATTTTTGGACTGGCCCCGATTAGTTCTCTGCGATCGCATCCCCTACCCCCGCGATTTCCCAAGCCTATTTCCCCTACTCTCCGCGATCGCCAGCCTATAGCTGCAATCACACAGTGCTCTAGAGGGTCCTGGGCAGTTGGCCTGTGCAAACGCACTGCCCCAACTGCGATCGCACAGTATAAGCAGCTGGGCAGTGTGATTTTAATACGGGATTTAGCCTATTTCCTCAATTTTCATCTTCCTCCTCAAGTTTTTAGAGAGATCTTCAAGGAACCTTCAACCAGTGTTATTGAGGTAAGTAAATTCCATGGTTTTACTAAGTTTTAACTTCAATGTCTAGCTAATTCTCTCTTCTAAATCATGAATTCTTGAAATTTGGTAGTAAATTAGGGCTTATGGGAGAATTAGTGAATTATCCGTTCTAAGCCATGAATTCATGTATAAATCACTTAATTATGATCCTTTGGCTTCGGGTAAGTGATTCCTTTGAGAATTCTCGAAATCCGAACGTGTGGGCCTGGGGTCGAAATTACAAAATCCTTCAAGAATGCCTAATTGTGGGTTTATTTGTTAATTCTTCCTCTTTGAACTTAAATTGATTCCATTACGCTATATTTGGCTAGTTGTGAGCTCTCGAGGGTAGATTTCGGAGATTCGGGCGCATCCTTGATCTGAGGGGTGATTTCGTTGCGAGGTGAGTCTCCTTTCCAACCTTTTAAGGGGAAAATGTCCCCATAGGTTCCTTATTTGTTATATAAACATGTTGTGGGGGCTGCTTATGTACCAAGTGACGAGAGTCCATACGTGGCGACTATATCGCTTTGTTGGGTAGCTTTAGGACTCACGAGCATGCCTCTATGTGCCTTATTTGTACCTTGTATGTATTATAAGTTGTGATTGTTGTTGAGATGACATGGAAAGGTTAAATATTATGATTTCAATCCCAATTGTCTACAGTGGAGTTGGCACGGTCCTGTTGAGTTCACTATTGAGTTTGTACATATATATATTATTATTATCGAGTCAGCACACGAGTCGCAGGTATGTTGCGCGATCGTGGGTCAGCTAATCATGATCGAGTCAGCACACGAGTCGCAGACTTGAGGCACGATCGTGGGTCAGCTTATATATTATTATTATCGAGTCCGCACACGAGTCGCATGCATGATGCGCGATCGCGGGTCAGCTTATCATTATCGATTCAGCACACGAGTCGCAGACTGGATGCGTGATCGGGGGTCAGCTTATCATTATCGAGTCAGCACACGAGTCGCAGGTGTTGTGATGACCCAAAAGGTCATCCTAAGTAATTCCAGCTAAATATGTGTTCCGAGGCCCCGAAAGCCTCCGTTAATCTCACCTCGATATGCGTGCGCAGCCCGAGCATGTAGCCGGGAAGCTTCGTTGTGAAAATTTGATAAAAATGGAATTTCTGAATTGAATAATTGAATAAAGTTGACTTTGGTCAACATTTTTGGTAAACGGACCCGGACCCGTCATTGGACGGACCCGGACAAGTGATTTGACAGTCCCGGAGGGTCCGTAAGAAAATATAGGACTTGGACGTATGCCCGGAATCGAATTCCGAGGTCCCAAGCCCGAGAAATGAATTTTTAAAGAAAATTATTTTCTGAAAATAATAAAGGATTTTGGAAATGAATTATTGTGTGAAAACCGTGTTACCGGGACCGTATTATGGTTCCGGATCCCGTAACAGGTTTAATATATGTTATGTGACTTATCTGTGAAATTTGGTGTAAAACGGACTTAAGATGACGTGTTTCGGATCAAAATCGGAAAAATTAAGCTTTATGAAGTTTTAAGAAAACTCTATGAGTTTTAAGGTTTAATTCCTTGTTTTTGACGATATTTTGGGTGATGTAAAAGCTTGAATAAGTCCGTAGGATGATTTTGGAGTCGTGTGTATTCTTGGTTTTAAGCCCCGAGGGCTCGGGTGAGTTTCGGGTAGGCGTCGGGGTGCTAACGTGTTAGAAAAATTTGGTTTTTTTTGTGGCTGTTGCTGGTGTTTCGGGTTTTGCTCTATGCGATCGCGTAGGTCCCTCTTCGATCGCATAGAGATAGGAGAAGGGGGAGGTTAGTTCCTCTATGCGATCGAATAGCACTGTTCGCGATCGCGAGGTCTAGTTCGCGATCGCACAGGGTGGGGTCCTTGGGCTATGCGATCACAATCACTTCTTCGCGATCGCAGTGAGGGGGGATCCCAGGCTCTTCTTCGCGATCGCATTCTTTCAGCTGCGATCGCAGTGCGTGGGAACCAGACTCTCCGCGATTGCGATCCCATTCCTGCGATCGCGATGCACATTTTCGCCCAGTTATTTAAAAGGCCAAAAACAGAATGTTCATTACGGGAATTTCATATTTTGCACCATCTTCTTCCTCTCAAAGCCCCATTGACGACCTCTATGCCATTCTACCTCCATAACCACTTGGGTAAGTGACTTTCACTCTAAATACTTGCATTTTCCTTCATCAAACAATAGAATGTAGGTCTAAATCATGAAATCAAAGTAGAAATTAGGGGATTTGGGTAGAGTTAGGTTTTTGGAAAATTTGGGTGATTCAACCCCAATTTGGGGTCGGATCTTGAAACAAATTATATATTCTAACTCGTGGGGTTATGGGTGATCGAGTTTTTGTCCGATCCTCGAGTTTGGACCAAGCGAGCCCAAGGTCGAATTTTGGTAATTTTGGAAGAATTCTAGAAATTGAATATCTTGGCTATGAGATTGTATTATTGAGCCTTTATTGATATTATTGAATTAATTATGCCTAGATATCGTTGTTTCGGAGTCGGATTATAAAGGAAAGACGGTCTTAGAGGGTTGATTGCTATACTTTGGACCGAGGTAAGTGTCTTGCCTAACTTTGGTGAGGGAATAGGTATTATTTGCTATGTGCTAAGTGATTATCATGTTCATTGCATAGGTGAGGTGACGAGTACCTATGCAATGTGTGTCAAGCATGCCCGTGAGTCTATTTTGATAGAAATTGCAGTATTTCTTCCATGTTTAGCATATTATGAGATTGTCTTTACTTGGTAATTTATTCTTGATTGAAAGTATTGGCTGTTGAGCTTGAGAAATGTTGATACGAATGATAATCCAAGTGTAGAGTATGCGATTGAGGTGATTGGTTATAGCTGAGACCCTTGCCGGGCATTTATTGAGTTATTAATTGATGTTTTTCCCCTTGCCTGGTGTTTTGAACTGTCAAATTCCACTATGATGTACTCCTTGCCATTATATCTGTTATTGTTTGGTGAGGAAGAGTGTAAAGCATGAAGGGTGATGTCATGCCATGATACTTGATTACATTGCATTGTGAGGAAGAGAGTAAAAGCACGAAGGGTGATGCCGTGCCATGATATTTGATTACTGAGTGTAAAGCATGAAGGGTGATGTCATGCCATGATACTTGATTACATTGCATTGTGAGGAAGAGAGTAAAAGCACGAAGGTTGATGCCGTGCCATTGTTTACATTTCTGGTACTTATACTTGTTTCGTTGGCTATTGTGTTAGATTTCCTTCCTTGCTTACTTCTATATGTCAATTTGACCGCTTCAATCCACTTGTTTCCCCTTACTGATCCTGTATCCCTTACTAGTCTGCTTATCTCTTGCCTTGTATTATCCCTGTTACCTGCTGTAGCATAGGACAAATTATCGTTAATGTCAAGTCTAGCCTCGTCACTACTTCGGCCGAGGTTAGGCTCGGCACTTACTCAGTACATGGTGTCGGTTATACTGATGCTACACTACACTTCTTAATATTGTGCAGATCCCGCATCCGGACCCAGTGGACCGCTTTGAGGGAGTCACATTCAGTCCACTCAGAGTTTCAAGGTATACCGCTGGCGTTCGTGGGCCTTGGTGTCTCTCCTGCATTTGGATTCCTTATTGTCTTACCTTTTTCTCCTAGTTTCAAGAAAATTATATATTTCTTTTCAGACTCTGTATTTAGCACTCAGCTTAGATAGTCCGTGAGGTTGTGACACCCCGGTTTTGGGTATGCGACGTTATGTATTTTACTTCACTTTGCATTTTGAATTTCTATTACATTTCCGCTGTTAAATCTATGGAGTATGTTGGTTATTTCAGTTCAGATTTGAAGGGTATCAATTTTACTACTGTTGAATTGATTTGAAAGATGTTAATGTGTAGTATACGTTGGCTTGTCTAGCGGGTTCAATGTTAGACGCAGTCACGGTCTGAAAGGTGGGATTTCGGATCGTGACAAGTTGGTATCAGAACTCTAGGTTGCTTAGATCTCACAACTCACGGACAACCTTGGTAGAGTCTGAGGGATCGGTACGGAGACGTCTGTATTTATCCCCTAGAGGCTGCTAAGTTAGGATACTCCTCTTCTCTTCATACTCTGTCGTGCGTAGTATATTCTGTATACTGATTGAGTTTCCATTCTACTCTCTCGCAGATGGCGAGGACGTGTGCTTCCCTTGGTTACGGTCAGCAGCCCGACACTCCTGCTACAGCTCCTACGAGGGGTCGAGGTCGTGCTAGAGGCCGAGGTCGGGCCAGGGCTCAGCCTAGAGCAGCAGCCCCAGTGGAGGACCCTCAGGTCGAGTCTGACGAGGAGCTCCCAGTTCCGGCAGTCCCAGTTGGACCAGCACAGGTCCCAGAGGGGTTCAAAGCTACCCNATTATTCACTGCTACTTTTACCGGTGCACCGTAAGAGGATCCACAGGATTATTTGGACAGCTGTCATGAGGTTCTTCGGAACATGGGTATAGTGGAGTCCAATGGAGTTGACTTCGCTACTTTTCGACTATCTGGCGCAGCCAAGACTTGGTGGAGGGACTACTGTTTAGCCAGACCAGTTGGGTCTGCACCTTTGACTTGGGCTCAGTTCACAGAGGTATTTTCGGGGAAGTTCGTTCCCATTACTCAGCGAGAGGATCTTAGGAGACAGTTTGAGCGCCTCCAGCAGGGATCTATGTCTGTTACTCAGTACGAAACCAGGTTCATCGCTCTAGCCAAGCATGCACTGATGATACTCCCCCACTGATTGGGAGAGAGTTCGGAGGTTCATAGAGGGATTGGCTCAGCCTATACAACTCCAGATGGCCAGGGAGTCGAGTACTGATATTTCATTTCAGGATGCGGCCGATGTGGCCAGGAGGATTGAGATGATTTTGTCATAGGGAGGTGGTCAGGGAGCTGACAAGAGGTCCCGTCTTTTTGGTAGATTTAGCGGAGCCTCATCTGGAGGCAGGGATTCTTTCAGTAGGGGTCATCCACCCCGACCGTTTCAGTCAGCACTTCAGGTATCTCCCTGTGCACTGCCAGTTCATGTTAGTGCACCACCAGCATCTATCAGTGCACAGCCCTTTCAGAGTTACCAGGGCAGTTATCAGGGTCGTCAGGGCTAGTTTTCGAGTCATCAGCCACACCAGCAGAGATCTTGTTATAGTTGTGGTAGCCCGGGGCACATTGCTAGATATTGCCCCCGAGCTTCGAGTGGGCCCCAGTATCAGGGTTCTCTTGCCTTGGTTCTCGCAGCAGGTGCACCCTTACCCCCTCATCCAGCTAGAGGTGGTGGTCAAGGTGCCATAGGTGGTGGTCAGGTTCATAGAGGTGGAACACAGGCCACGAAAGGTAGAGGCCAGGTTGCAACAAGTAGACCCAGGGATGTTCAGATTGGAAGGGCTCAGCCTCGGTGTTATGCTTTTCCTGCTCTTCCTGATGTTGAGGCTTTTGATGCAGTTATTACAGGTACGGTTTCAGTTTTCAGCCGAGAGGCTTCGGTGCTATTTGATTCGGGTTCTACTTTCTCCTATGTGTCTTCATATTTTGCCCCTTATTTGAGTATGCCCTGTGATTCCTTGAGTACTGCCGTACATGTGTCTACACCGGTGGGTGATTCCATAATGGTAGATCGAGTCTACCGTGCTTGCGTAGTAGTTATTGGTGGTCTGGAGACTTAGGTTGATCTTTTGCTTCTTGATATGGTTGACTTCGATGTTCTATTGGGGATGGACTGGTTATCTCCCTATTATGTTATTCTGGACTGTCATGCCAAGACAGTGACCTTAGCCTTGCTAGGAGTACCTCATTTAGAGTGGAGAGGGACTCCTAGTCATTCTTCTGGTAGAGTTATTTCTTATATAAAGGCTCGACGCATGGTCGAGAAGGGTTGCTTGGCCTATTTGGCCTATGTTCGTGATTCTAGTGCTGAGGTTCCTTCTATCGAGTCCGTGCCCGTGGTTCGTGAGTTTCCAGAGGTATTCCCTGCTGACCTGCCGGGTATGCCACCCGACAGGGACATTGATTTCTGTATTGAGCTAGCTGAGGGCACTCAGCCCATTTCTATTCCCTCGTATCATATGGCTCCGCCAGAGTTGAAGGAGTTAAAGGAACAATTACAGGATTTGTTGGTTAAAGGCTTCATTAGGCCTAGTGTTTCTCCTTGGGGTGCTCCAGTATTGTTCGTGAAGAAGAAAGACGGCCCAATGAGGATGTGTATTGACTATCGGCAGTTGAATAAGGTTACTATCAAGAACAAGTATGCTTTGCCGAGGATTGTTGATTTATTTGATCAGCTCCAAGGTGCTACGGTATTCTCTAAGATAGACTTGAGATCGGGTTATCATCAGTTGAGGATCAGGGCGTCTGATGTGCCCAAGACGGCTTTTCGCACTCGTTATGGGAATTATGAGTTTTTGGTCATGTCGTTTGGGTTGACTAATGACCCCGCTGCTTTTATGGAGTTGATGAATTGCGTATTCCAGCTTTATTTGGACTCGTTCGTTATTGTTCTTATTGATAATATTTTGATATACTCTCGCAGCCGAGAGGAGCATGAGCAACACCTTAGAGTCGTCCTCCAGACTCTGAGGGATAGGCAGTTGTATGCCATGTTTTCTAAGTGCGAGTTCTGGTTGAGTTCTGTGGCATTCTTAGGCCACGTTGTATCGGCAGAGGGCATTCAGGTGGATCTGAAGAAAGTTTCAGTAGTTAGAGATTGGCCTAGGCCCACCTCAGCAACAAAGATTTGGAGCTTCTTGGACCTAGCAGGCTATTATCGCCGGTTTGTGGAGGGGTTTTCATCTATAGCAGCCCCGATGACCAAGTTGACGCAGAAGAGTGTTCAGTTAAGATGGTCTGAAGAGTGTGAAGCAAGCTTTCAGAAGCTCAAGACAGCATTGACCACAACACCAGTGTTGGTATTGCCCTCAGGTTCAGGTTCTTATACTGTGTATTGTGATGCTTCACGGGTTGGACTTGGTGTTATAGCCTACACATCTCGTCAGTTGAAGATTTATGAGAAGAACTATCCAGTCAATGATTTGGAGCTTGCAGCTATTATTCATGCCTTGAAGATTTGGAGGCACTATTTGTATGGGCTGCCGTGTGAGGTATTCACTGATCATAAGAGTTTGCAATATTTGTTTAAGAAAAAGGAGTTGAATATGACGCAGAGGAGGTGGTTAGAGTTGCTGAAGGATTATGATATTACCATTCTCTATCATCCAGGAAAGGCCAATGTGGTGGTCGATGCCTTCAGCCAGAAGTCAGTCAGCATGGGTAGTTTGGCTTATCTATCAGTTGGAGAGCGACCTTTGGCTTTGGATGTTTAGGCGTTAGCCAATCAATTTGTGAGATTAAAGGCTTCTGAGGGTGGCAGTGTTTTGGCCCATACCGTCGCTCGTTCTTCGTTGTATGATCGTATTCGTGCCAGGCAGTATGATGATCGTAATTTGTGTGCTCTTAGAGATGCGGTTCGGCACAGACGTGCCAAGCAGGTCACAGTCGATGCAGAGGGAGTTTTGAGATTGCAGGGTCGTATATGTGTTCCTGATGTGGACGACATTCGTGAGTTGATATTGCAGGAAGCCCATAGTTCCCGGTATTCCATTCATCCGGGCACCGCGAAGGTGTACCAGGACTTGCGGCAGCATTATTGGTGGCGTAGAATGAAGAAGGATATTGTGGCTTATGTAGCTCGGTGCTTGAATTGTCAGCATGTTAATTATGAGCACCAGAGACCCGGTAGTTCGATGCAGCAGATTCAGCTTCCCAAGTGGAAGTGGGAGCGTATCACGATGGATTTTGTAGTTGG
>ML268089.1:0-31276 GCA_005239495.1 Nicotiana undulata
AGGATAACATTTAATAGCTTGTCGTGTCTTTTCACCCGTGGGTGATATTAAGATTATGCCTAAACTGGTACCTTTTTATATTGAAAGAGCCATCCGTAAATAGGGTCCATAGACCTATATTAACTCCGTTAAATAGTTGTAACTCTTTTTCTATCTCAGGGGTAATGTTGTTACTAAAGTCAGCAACAAAATCAGCTAATATTTGAGACTTAATTGTTGGTCTAGGCTGATATATTATTTCATGCTCACTTAATTCTATGGCCCATTTGGCTAACCTTCCTGACAATTCTTGCTTATGTAAAATATTTCTTAAAGGATATTAAGTCACGACAATGATTGGATGACATTGAAAATAAGGACGTAATTTTCTTGATGCCATTATTAAAGCCAAGGCTAACTTCTCTAGATGTGGATATCTAGTTTCAGCATCTAGTAAGGTTTTACTTACATAATAAATGGGTGATTGCTTACCTTTTTCTTCTCTTACCAGTACTGCACTTACAGCAATTTCTGAGACAGCTAGGTAGATATACAATCTTTCACCTTCTTTTGGCTTTGAAAGCATCAGTGGTTTTGATAGATAAATCTTCAGATTTTTGAGGGCTTGTTGACATTCTTCAGTCCATTCGAACTGATTCTACTTCTTAAGAACTGAAAAGAATTTTAAAAAAAATTGGAAGACTTAGAAATAAATCTTCCCAAAGCTGCTATTCTCCCTGTTAGTCTTTGAACTTCTTTTTTATTTGTCAAAATATCAGGTATTTCTTCTATAGCTTTAATTTGAGCGGGATTTACCTCTATTCCTCTGTTCGATACAAGGAAACCCAAAAATTTACCTGATTGCACTGCAAAAGCGCATTTTTCTGGATTTAGCTTCATACTATACTTGCGTAAAATATCAAAAGTAGTAGAGAGGTGCTGGAAATGGTCTCCCGCTTGTGTTGATTTTACCAACATATCATCAATATAAACTTCCATCATTTTTCCTAGATGTTCTTGGAACATTTTAGTCACTAACCTTTGATAGGTGGCTCCAGCATTTTTTAAGCCAAAAGGCATAACCTTATAACAGTAAGTCCCCCTGTTCGTAATGAAGGAGATTTTTTCCTCATCTGAGGGATCCATTTTAATCTGATTATAACAAGAATATGAATCTAGAAAGCTTAATAATTCATGACCTGCAGTGGCATCAATCATTTGATCTATATGTGGTAATGGGAATGAATCTTTGGGGCATGCTTTATTTAAATCAGTATAATCTACACATACCCTCCATTTGCCATTCTTTTTAGGTACCACCACAGTGTTAGCTAACCAGGTAGGGTACTTTACCTCCCGTATAGAACCAATTTTCAAGAGTTTTTGAACTTCTTTGTCAATCACTTGGTGCTTGAATGGCCCTTGCTTTCTTTTTTTTCTGTTTAACAGGTACGAAGGATGGATCTTCATTTAGTTTGTGAGTCATCACTTCTGGTGGGATACCTGTCATATCTGAATGGGACCACGCAAAACAGTCTGCATTAGCCTTTAAATAGTCAATTAACGTACCTTTTCGATCGGGACTCAGACTCGTGCCTACATACACCTTCTATTTTTGTTCGAACAATGAAAAAACTTCGAGTTCTTCCGTAGTTGTTTTGACGTGTTCGTCTTCTTTCGGTTCATGAATGACGTCCGGTCTAGAGTTCACATCTATGTGGTCCGACACATCTCCCGTGGTGACTGGATCCACCTTCTTGTGGGTATCTCTTCCCGTACCTATTTGGTTAGTAGTTTTTTCCATACCTGTTTGGCCGGTGACATCTGCTTGAAAGATTTCTCTATCTTCCGGTTCTTTCGTCCCTTTTTGTTATAAAATGTCACGAAATTTATATTTCTGGAGGTCTGTTGATCACCTCTAATTTGTCTGATTCCCCATTCTGAGGGGAATTTGATTACCTGATGTAAGGTGGATGGTACTGCTTTCATATCATGGATCCAAGGCCTTCCCATAATCACATAATAAGCCATGTCAGTATCAATGACTTGGAATTTGGTGTTCTTAGTTACTCCCTCAGCGTAAGTGCTAAGTTTGATTACACCTTTGGTTATCACCTTAGAGTTATCAAACCCTGATATGGCTCGTGCCTTTAGGATCATCTGATTTCCCACGAGCATTTCTTCCATGACTCTTAACAAGATGATATTGACTGAACTTCCTGGATCAATCAACACTCTTTTAACGTTAATGTCATGAATGAGTAGGGATATTACCAGGGCATCATTATGGGGAAGCATTAGTCCACCAAAATCTGCGTCGTCAAAGGTTATTTCATCTTCGGTTGGATCTTCTCGAGCCCGCTTTCTGTGGGTAATTATGACCTTTGATGATAATTGGAAAACTATTCCGTTTACTTCTTCTCCTCCATGTATCACATTGACGGTTCGCTTTGGAGAGGGGGGTTTTGGGGGCTCCTGCATGTTCTTCATATATGCCTGTTTACCTTTATCACTAAACACTTCTGTTAAATATCCCTGTTTTAACCAATGTTCTATTTCACCTTGTAAAAATCTACAATCTGCAGTCCTGTGCCCATGATCGTTATGGAATTCACACCAGAAATCCGGGTTCCTTTTATTTGGATTTGATCGCATCTCTTTGGGACATTTAACTGTATCTCACATATTTCTCAATATTGAGACAAGTTCAGGAGTACTTACATTAAAGGTATGATCCCCAATTCGGGTATTACCTCTAGGTCGTTCTTCTCGATCTTTTCTAGATCTAGATGAGGATGAGCCCACGTCTCTTCCTGGTGGTCTATAGTTTGACCTTGTGTTTTCGAACCTGCGACAAGTTTCACGTCCCGAGGGTCCTAAGTAAGGATCGTACCTATTTTTACCTGATCTCCTATTTGATTCAGGACGTCTGGATCTGGAATGATTTTCATCTCTCGAACGAGCAATGATATCTTCTTCTATTCTGAGTTTCGTGATATACCTGTTATATACATAATTCCACGTTGTAGCTGGGAATTCTCTTAGACTTTCCTTGAGTCGTCTCGTGGCTTCCGAGCTTTTATCATATAGGTTACTTGCAAATGCCATGGCTGCCCAATTATCAGGCACCCTGGGTAATTGCATTCTTTCTCGTTGGAACTTGTCTACAAATTCGCGGAGTAGTTCCGTGTCTCCTTGCTTTATTTTGAATATGTCTTCCATTCTTTTCTCAACTTTTTGTGCACCAGAGTGTGCTTTTATAAATGAATCTGCAAGATCTACAAAAGAGTCAATAGAATTTTCAGGGAGAAGAGAATACCAGGTTAGGGCTCCTTTGGTGAGTGTTTCTCCAAATTTTTTGACAAGGACTGATTCAATCTCCTGTTTTGTTAAGTCATTTCCCTTTACTCCAGTAGTGAAAGCGGTCACATGGTCACATGGGTCAGTTGTTCCATCATATTTGGCAATGTCGGGCATTTTAAACTTCTTGGGTATAGGCAAGGGTGCTGCACTTGGCTTCCAAGGTTGTTGAGAATACCTATCAACATCAATGCCTTTGATAATAGGCGGTACTCCAGGTATTTGCTCGATTCGATCGTTCTGTTCCTTCATCTGTTTCTGCATGGTTAGCAGTAAATTTTGTAATTCAGAGTCATTAGTCATACCTGGTCTCGCTTCGAGAGATTCATTAGGGGTGTAACCCCTTGCCGAGTTTACCAATCCAGACTGAGGATTTTCTCCGGTGACTATATTGTTTGGAGGTGGTGTCAATGATGCAGGTGGTGCTGTTGGTAGTCCCCTTGCAAATTCTTGCAAAGCTTGTCCCACGTACTCTGCAATGATTTGTTTTATTCGATCTTGCTCTACCGTTTGCTCATTATTATTGCGGTTGTTGTCAGATCTTTCTGGGGATGGTTCCCTTGAACCACGAGGGGTTCCTTGAGGTGATGGAACTGGGTTCCATTCCTCTTCAAAATCGGACCATAATTGCCCCTTCAATTTCTCAATTAAAGTCTCCAATTTTACATGCCCTAACTTCCCCAATTTTGGGTTTAATTCCACTAATTTCAGGTTTAAGCACTTAGAAAACAACATAGAATCAAGTTATGAAGTCAAAAATCTTACCTATAAATGTTTCCCTTCAATTCCCTCTTCAATCCCTCTCAAAAGCTTCAAAATTCTCCCAACAATGGAGAAAATAGACTAAAATTCGCGAAGATGGCTTTTTAAACATTCTGCCCAGGTCAAATTCCTTCATCGCGATCGCGAAGCACAACAAAAGTCCGCAAATAACACTATGCGATCGCGGAATATCCCACGCGATCGCGAAGCTTTGCCTTCACAACTCACGCGATCGCGTCTCACCCCACGCGACAGAACTGAACAAACCTTCCACTCCTCACCAGCTCAAAAACCTTACGCGAACGAGGCACTGGCCACGCGTTCGCGAACCATTACTTCCCACACGACCGCGATCGCGACCCTAAGCCTACGCGATCGCGAACCCACCCCTGCGATCACGTAGAAGAAATACCAGAAGAAGCCCCAGCAGAAATTTTGCAACTTTCCAACATCCAAACTAGGTCCGTTAACCTCCTGAAACACACCCGAGGCCCTCGAGATCTAAACCAAACCTACCAACGCATCCCATAACCTCATTAAAACTTAGTCGAGCCTTCGAAACACCAAAAACAACGCAAAAACACTAAATTCACCTCGGATTCAAGCCTATGAACTTTAAAGCTTCTAAATTTCGCCAAAGATGTCGAAACCATCCAAAACACGTCCGATTGACCTGAAATTTTGCACACACATAACCTCATTAAAACTTAGTCGAGCCTTCGAAACACCAAAAACAACGCAAAAACACTATATTCACCTCGGATTCAAGCCTATGAACTTTGAAGCTTCTAAATTTCGCCAAAGATGTCGAAACCATCCAAAACACGTCTGATTGACCTGAAATTTGCACACACATCCAAAATGACACTACGAACCTGCTCAAAATTCCGAAACTCCATTCTGGCCTTGATAGCCTATTTTCCACTGCCAACCGAAAATTGCCAAAAACTCAATTTCGCAATTCAAGCCTAATTCTACTCCGGACATCAAAACCACATTCTGAACACACTCCTAAGTCCCAAATCACCTAACGAATCTTTTCAAGTCATATAATCTACATTCCGAGGTCGTTTACCAATAAGTCAACTTCTGGTTGACTTTTCTAACCATAAGGCCAACTTAAGAGACTAAGTGTCTCATTTCTCACCACGACCACTCCTAACCCGAGCCAACCAACCCAACAAAACACACAAGAGATGAACCACACAAAATGAAGCAGAATTATGGGAAAAGGAGCTAAACTCTCGGAATGACCGACCGGGTCGTTATCAGATTCCTACTCCCTCAAGTCAAGGTTAAACCAAGCACTTACCTCAAATTCGCAGGCCATTCACTGCTCAATCACCACTTTTTCTTTCGAATTCACCTCCAACACACTTGAATCTAATCATAATTAGCTTAATATCATTAATTAATGCTAAAGGAAGCAACTTTACTGCAAATTTATGATTTTCCTAAGTTTTCTCAAAAAAAGTTAAAACCCAACCTCGGACCTGCTTGGTCCAAACTCGGGGTTCGGACCAAGTTACGTTTACCCATTCACCCCCGAGCTCGAATATGCATTTAGTTTTGAAATTCGACCCCAAATCAAGGTAAAATTTTGATTTTTACAAAATTCCCTAATTCTACACAAACCTTAATTTCTCCTATGAAAATTCTTAATCTTTGATTGAAAATTGGTGAAAAACATTGGGTAATTGAACGAGAAGAGTTTAGAATTGCTTACCAACACTTTGGGTATGAATTTGTGTGAAGAAAATCGCTTCTAAGTCTTTGTGGTTCGAAAATAGGTGAAAAATAGGTTCTGCCCGAGTTTTAATACTGTTTTTATATGACAGGGCAGGCCTCCATCGCGTTCGCGATGGGCCTTCCGCGTTCGCGGTAGGTCAGGCCCGCTGGCCTTCGCGTTCACGGGGAAATGAACGCATTCGCGTAGGGCTAGTGTCACGACCCCAAATCAATAAGGTCTGTGATGGCGCCTATCGTGATACTAGGCTAGCCCTCTAACACAATAAAACCAATATTTTCTGTTTTATAAAAATATAGTCTCAATTTCTAAAGAAAAATTCACTTTTTAAGACAACTTCAGCAAGAAAAATAATCCAACACAATCAAAATCTAATACCGACCCAGGCCTCTGGAGTCAACTGTCATGAGCATCTAAGACGATCAGTACACTGTATAAGAAAGTGACTTTGCTACTAACATAAGACCAAAGTATCAAAAATCTATGAACTGGGAAAGGAAAGAAGGTGACTGGGGACGTTGAGCAGCTACCTCGATCCTCGAACAAACTCCAAGCACGTAAGAAATCAACTAGCGAGCTGGTCTGGTACCTGGATCTGCACAAAGAGGTGCAGGGAGTAACATGAGTACGCCAACTCAGTAAGTAACCAAAGTAACTAAAAACTTGAGTGCTGTGACGAGCATTTATATCATAATTTCAAAAAAAAAAGTAATTCAACTTTTATTAGAAGAGCTCAGTATAAAGAAGAGTGAGAAAACAGTAAATCTCACAATGTAACAGCCTCTCAGGCACAGTATCACTCATAACAAGGTCTCTTATCCACCCGTGAATTCCACTATCAGTATTCCATGCTCACACTAAGCACTCTCACTCAACAAGTACCAGATATCCACACAACTGCTACGGCGTGCAGCTTGATCCATATAACATATGTTGTGGCGCGCAGCCCGATCCAATATATATATATAGTCGATTGTGCTCACTGGGGGTGTACAGACTCCGGAGGGGCTCCTACAGCCCAAGCACTATGTTGTTGTGGCGTACAGCCCGATCCAATATACATATGATGCGACGTGCAGCCCAATCCATAACTATCCTCACAACTCGGCTCTCGAGCTCACTCAGTCATTCTCTCAAGCCACTCGGGCAACTCATCTCAACATCACGGGACTCAGCCCAAAATACCTCACAGTATTCTAAAACAGTGGAATAACAGTGAATTAGCAACAAGTAATAAACATGACTGAGTTCATAAGTTTTCAATCAAAAATAGTGTGAGAATAGTATAAAAATACCACTGAGGGTCTAAACAGATCGGCACAAGGCCCTAAACATGGCTTACAGCCCATAAATAAGTATAAGTCTCTAAAATACAGGATATCTCACGATTCCAAATAAATTATGCAGCTTAATAGTCGCTACGGGACGGACCAAGTCACAAATCCCTATCAGTGCACGCCCACACTCTCTTCACCTAGCATGCACGTCACCTCATTTACCAAACCAATAAAAAATACCGGGGTTTTATACCCTCAAGTCTAGAGTTACAACCGTTACTTACCTCAAAACTGTCCGAAAACTACTCCACGATGCTTTTGCCCCTCAAATCGGCTCCCAAATGCTCCGAGTCTATCAAAATCATATTAATAACATCAAAATATGCTAGGGAGGCGAAACCCAATCAAAAATTATCAAAATTAGGCACAATACCCGAAATTGGCCAAACCCGACCCCCGCGCCCACATCTCGGAATTTGATAAAATTTACACCACAAGAATCCTCATCCTCCCACGAGTCTATACATACCAAGAACTTCAAAATCAGACTCCAAATGACCCCTCACATTCTCATTTAAAGTCTCCAAATTCCCATGCCCTAACTCCCCCAATTTGGGTTTAATTTCAGGTGAAATTGCTTAGAAATCAATATATTATCGAGTTATGAATTCAAGGATATTACCTCCAAGTGATTCCCCTTTGATTTCCTCAAAACTATCTCTCAAAAGCTTCAATCCCGTTCAAAAATGGTGAAAAAGTGGTCAAGGGTCGCGGATGGGGCTTTTTAAATACACTGCCCAGCACTCAAGTTTTTCTTCAGTGTGTTCGCGTGAGAAGCATTGCGTTCGCATAGCACTGACCCACGCGATCGCATCCCAGACCCCGCGTTCGCACAGAGTAAATCACCCAGCATGCCCACGCGCCTCACACTTGTGCGATCACACCAGGCCTCACGCGTTCGCACGGTTTCCTCCTTCCCTCACTTCCCGATCGCGGCCCACACTGGCGATCACATAGAACAAAACCTGCTGCCACCCAAATTATCCTATGCGATTGCATTCAATTCCCCGCGATCGCATAGGAGAAAACCAGACCTGAACAACACCAACAAATCTGCAACTTCCTTAAACCAAAACTTGGTCCGTTCACCTCTCGAAACACACCAGAGGCCCCCCGGACCCAAACCAAACATACCAACACATCCCGTAACCTCATTCAAACTTAGTCGACCCCTCAAAACACCAAAAACGACGCAAAAACACCAAAATCACATCAAATTCAAGCCTATGAACTTTGAAATATCTAAATTTCACCAAGAATGCCGAAACTATCCAAAACACGCCCCCGATTGACCTGAAAATTTGCACACATATCCAAAATGACATTATGAACCTGTTCCAGCTTCCGGAGTTCCATTCCGACCATGATAGCCTATTTTCCACTGCCGATCGCAAAATCGCCAAAAACCAACTTTCGCCTATTCAAGCCTAATTCTACACCGGACCTCAAAACCACATTATGAACACACTCCTAAGTCCCAAATCACCTAACGAAGCTATCTGATCCATAAAATCTGCATTCCAGGGTCGTTTACCAAGAAGTCAACTCCCAGTTGACTTTTCCAACTATAAGGCTACTTTAAGAGACTAAGTGTCTCAATTCTCACTACGATCATTCCGAACCCGAACCAACCGACCCCAACACATCATAAATAGTCTAAACAATGCATGACAAGGCAAAAACAGGAATAGCGGGGCAAAATCAGCGGAACGACCAGCCGGGTCGTTACATTCTCCCCTCTTAAACAAACGTTCATCCTCGAACGGGTATAGAAACATACCTGGAGTCTCAAACAAATGAGGATATATGCTCCGCATATCCCGCACGGTCTCCCAAGTGGCCTCCTCCACTGGATGCCCTCTCCACTACACCTTCACTGAAGTTATATCCTTATATCTCAACTTTCTGACCTGACGACCCAAAATAGCCACTCGCTCTACCTCATATGACATATCACCCTCAAGCTGCACTATGCTGAAGTCTAAAACATGAGATGGGTCACCAATGTACTTCCGGAGCATCAAAACATGGAACACCGGATGAACACTCGATACGCTGGGTGGAAAAGCAAGTCTATAAGCCACTTCTCCAATCTTCTGAAGCACCTCAAAAGGACCAATGAACCGGGGAATCAGATTTCCCTCTTCCCGAACCTCATAACACCCTTCATGGGTGACACCTTCAGCAGTACCTTTTCTCCCTCCATGAAAGACACATCCCGGACCTTTCGGTCCGCATAACTCTTCTGCCTAGACTACGCCGTGCGAAGTCGCTCCTGAATTAACTTCACCTTATCCAACGCATCCTGAACCAAGTCTGTGCCCAATAGCCTGGCCTCGCTCGGCTCAAACCAACCAACCGGAGATCTACACAACCTACCATTTAAAGCCTCAAACGGAGCCATCTGAATACTGGACTGGTAACTATTATTATAAGCAAACTCCGCGAGTGGCAGAAGTTGGTCCCATGAACCCCCAAAATCAATGACACAGGCACGTAACATGTCCTCCAAAATCTGAATATTACGCTCTAACTGCCCGTCGATCTGAGGATGAAACGTTGTACTCAACTCGACCTGAGTACCCAACTCTCTCTGCACTGCTCTCCAAAACTGAGATGTGAATTGAGTACCTCTGTCAGAAATGATATAAACTGGAACCCCATGCAATCGGACAATCTCCCTGATATAAATCTCAGCTAAACGCTCTGAAGAATATGTAGTACCAACAGGAATGAAGTTCGCGGACTTGGTCAGCCGATCCACAATGACCCATATAGCATCAAATCTCCTCGAAGTCCGTGGGAGCCCAACTACAAAGTCCGTGGTGATCCGCTCCCACTTCCACTCCGGAATATCTAACCTCTGAAGTAACCCACCTGGCCTCTGCTGCTCATACTTGACCTGCTGACAGTTGAGACACTAGGCCACAAACTCAACAATATCCTTTTTCATCC
This sequence comes from Nicotiana undulata, assembly GCA_005239495.1. NCBI lineage: Eukaryota > Viridiplantae > Streptophyta > Magnoliopsida > Solanales > Solanaceae > Nicotiana > Nicotiana undulata. Next base: position 10,141 of record ML268089.1, read on the forward strand.
GCCTCCGCCAATAATGTTGTCTCAAATCCTGGTACATCTTCGCGCCACCCGGATGGATGGAATACCGCGAGCTATAAGCCTCTGCTAATATCAACTCTCGAAGCACATCCACATTGGGCACGCAAATCTAGCCCTGCATCCTCATGACCCCGTCATCACCAATAGTCACATCCCTGGCATCACCTCGACGGACCCTGTCCTGAAGAACTAGCAGGTGTCGGTCATCATACTGGCGTGCTCTAATTTGATCATAAAGAGAAGACCTGGAAGCTACACAAGCTAATACCTGCGGGGGCTCTGACAAATCCAATCTCACCAACTGACCCGCTAAAGCCTGAACATCAAGTGCTAAAGGTCGCTCTGCTGCTGGAAGGTAGGATAGACTCCCCAAACTCTTTGCTCTGCGACTCAGGGCATCGGCCACTACATTGGCCTTCCCCGGATGATATAAAATAGTGAGGTCATAGTCCTTGAGAAGCTCCAATCATCTCCTATGACGCAAATTTAGATCCTTCTACTTAAGCAGATACTGCAAACTACGATGATCAGTGAAAATCTCACACTGCACTCCATACAAATAATGATGCCAAATCTTCAAGGCATGGACAATGGCAGCTAACTCAAGATCGTGCACTGGATAATTCTTCTTGTGCACCTTCAACTGTCTAGACGCGTAGGCAATCACCCTACCGTCTTACATCAATACCTCTCCCAAGCCAACTCTAGAAGCATCACAGTAAACTGTATAAGAACCTGAACCCGTAGGTAAAACCAACACCGGAGTTGTAGTCAAAGATGACTTGAGCTTCTGAAAGCTCTTCTCACACTCCTCAGTCCACCTGAACTGAGCACCCTGCTGGGTCAGTTTGGTTATAGGTGCTGCAATAGATGAAAATCCCTCTACAAAACGGCGATAGTAACCTGCCAACCCAAGGAAACTACGGATCTCCGTAGCTGATGACGGTCTAGGCCAACTCTGTACCGCCTCCACCTTCTTCGGATCTACCTTGATCCCATCACAAGACACCATATGGACCAAAAATGCCACTGATCAATCCAAAATTCACATTTAGAAAATTTCTCATACAACTTCTTCTCCCTCAGAGTCTAAAGCACCACTCTCAAATTTTGCCCATGATCCTCCCGAGATCGGGAATATACCAAGATGTCGTCAATAAACACGATGATGAAAGAGTCAAGATAAGGCCGGAACACACTGTGCATCAAGTGCATAAAGGCTGCTAGGGCATTGGTCAGCCCAAATGACATGATAAGAAACTCATAATGACCATATCTTGTCTTGAAGGCAGTCTTCGGGATGTCAGAATCCCGAATCTTCAACTGATGATACCCGGATCTCAAGTCAATCTTAGAGAACACTCTGGCTCCCTGAATCTGGTCAAACAAATCATCAATACGAGGCAAAGGATACCGGTTCTTCACTGTAACCTTGTTCAGCTGCCGATAATCAATACACATACGTATAGAACCATCCTTCTTCATCACAAACAACACCGGTGCACCCCAAGGTGACACACTAGGATGAATGAACCCCTTATCTAGGAGTTCCTGAAGCTGCTCTTTCAATTCCTTCAACTCCGTTGGTGCCATACGATATGGAGGAATAGAGATGGGCTGAGTGCCTGGCACCAGGTCAATACCAAAATCAATATCTCTGTCAGGCAGCATGCCTGGCAGGTCTGCAGGGAACACGTCCGGAAAATCACGGACCGTAGGATCAGAATCAACAGCAAGAGTCTCACCACTAACATCCCTCACAAAGGCCAGATACGATAAACATCCCTTCTAAACCATACACTGAGCCTTCAGGTAAGAAATCACCCTGCTAGGCACATACTCAGAAGAACCTCTCCACTCAACCCTCGGAACTCCAGTCATAGCCAGGGTCACGGTCTTAGCGTGACAATCAAGAATAGTATGACATGGAGATAGCCAATCCATTCCCAGTATCACATCAAACTCAACCATGCTGAGTAACAGTAGGTCCACACGGGTCTCCAGACCCCCAATAGATATCACATATGATCGATACACTCCGTCTACAATAATAGTATCACCCACCGGAGTCGACACATGAACAGATGTAACTAAAGACTCACGGGGCATATCCAGGAAATGTGTAAAATAAGACGAGACATATGAATATGTAGAAATAGGGGCAAATAGGGATAAATCATCTCGGTGACAGACCGATATAATACCTGTGATCACTGAATCAGAGGCCATAGCATTTGGCCTGGCTGGAAGTGCATAGATACAGGTCTGACCTCCACCTGCTTGACCTCCCCCTCTTGGGAGGCCTCTAGCTGAATGACTCCCACCCCTAGCTGCCTGGGTGGGTGGTGAAGTAGCTGGAGCTCAAGTCGAAGGTTGGCTCCTCAACTGAGATAGACCTCCAAGAAGATGGGGGCACTGCCTCCTCATATGTCCGAACTCTCCGCACTCATAACAACTCCCTGGTGCAGGAGACGGGGACTGAAGGGAACCCCTGGAACCAGAATAACCACTCGAAGAACCATGCATGGAGGGACCCTGAATAGATGGTGCCCGAGATGAACTCTGATCTAGGAGAGCACTGAATGATGAACGGACTGGATGAGAACTACGAGGACCATTCCCCGAAGGTGCACCACTATAAGCTAGGCGAACTGGCTGAGGAGGCCTAAATGGGCGGCCTCTACTGTGCTGAAACTGCCCCCTGGAAGGAGTACCACTAAAACTGCCAGATCCACAAGGCCTTTTGGCCTCCCTCTCCTCTCGCTCCTTACGACGAACTGACTCAATATATCGAGCAATGTCGACAACCTGCTCGAAGGTAGCACCTGATACCCTCTCCCTAGTCATCAAAATACGGAGCTGGTAAGTGAGGCCATCCACAAACCTCCTGGTCCTCTCCCTATCAGTAGGGACTAACTTAGTAGCATGACGAGCCAACTCTGAAAGCCGCATCTCATACTGTGTCACTGGTAGCTCTCCCTGACGCAGCTGCTCAAACTGTCTACGTTGCTCCTCCCTGTGAGACTGGGGAACATACTTCTCCAAAACGATAGTGGAGAATTGCTACCAACTGAGGGGTGCTGCACCAACAGGCCTACGCCTCTTGAAAGACTCCCACCAAGTGAAGGCAGACCCAGAAAACTGAAAAGTAGCAAACGATACCCCACTAGTCTCTAGAATCCCAGCAGTACGTTAGGTGATTTGAGACTTAGGAGCGTGTTCGGAATGCGATTTTGAGGTCCGGAGTAGAATTAGGCTTGAAATGGTGAAATTGAGTTTTTGGCGATTTCTGGTCGGTAGTGGAAAATAGGCTATCGTGGTCGGAATGGAATTTCGAAAGTTTGGACAGGTTTGTAGTGTCATTTTGGATGTGCGTGCAAATTTTGGGTTATTCGGATGAGGTTTGGTAGTTTCAACATCGTTGGTGATTTTTGGAAGTTTGAAAATCCTTAGGCTTGAATCATGGGTTGATTTGATGTTTTGATGTTATTTTTGGGGTTCTGAGGGTCCGACTAAGTCCGGGTGATCATTTATGACTTGTTGGTACTTTTGGTTGAGGTCCCGAGAGCCTCGGGATGAGTTCGGATGGTTATCGGCATGATTTTTGGCATTTTGGAGTTGCTGGTGTGAAGCCTTCTGGTTTTTCCGCACCTGCGGATAGGGGACTGCAGGTGAGAGATCGCAGAAGCAAACGTGGGACCGCAGAAGAGGAAATGGCCTAGGGGGAGGAAGACAACAAATGTAGACAATTGGCCGCACCTGCGGAGTCGCAGGTGTGATATTGGTCTTTTAATGAAATCTCGCAGGTGCGCACCTGGGATCGCAGGTGCGAGTCCGCAAGTGCGATAATTTAGCCGCAGGTGCGGTCATCGCTAGGCAGAACATATAAAAAGAACCCTTAGCGAATTTTGGTCAGTTTTCCACCATTTGTACACGGGTTTGAAGCTTTTGGGAGAGTTTTGAAGAAGGAATTCGAGGGAACTTCGTGGAGGTAAGACTTTTGGACCTAAAACTCGTTTATATGGTATTATTTGACTGATTGGGAGTGAAAATTATGGAAATTAGTGGCAAAAATTGGGGGATTAGGGCTTGTAATTGGAGACGTTTAATTGGGGATTTGAGGGGTCATTTGAGGTCCGATTTTGTTGTTCTTGGTATGTATAGACTCGTTGCAAGATGAGGATTCTTGTGATGTGATTTTTATCGAATTCCGAGATGTGGGCCCGGGGATCGGGTTTGGCCAATTTCGGAATTTTTGGTTGAATTTGATAATTTTCGAGTGGGCCTCATTCCTTAGCATATATTAATGATATAAATCTGATTTTGGCGTCATGATTTAACGTGACGCTACTTAAACCTACGTTCCTTTCGTTTTTGTTCTCTTTATGGAAACAATATAATGCATTGTGGTTTCCTCTATCTGCTTGGAAGGACATTCAGTGGTTCAGTCGGGATGCTGCTTGCGGAGACCCTTGGTAGCTGGTGCCTCAATTTTGTTTGTTCTTCTGGAAGAAAATACTCCAATTAGTCAGGCCTCCTTTCAAATGACGTTTCTTTCCTATGTTCTGTATCCCCTCCCCCCCACTCCCCACCCCCCACCCCACCCTAATGAATGAATTGGTGTCGGTAGGAAATAGTTTGTGCACTGAGCATCTGAAACTCTTTTTTAATCTAGCACTTGGCACACTGTATAACTCTAGATTATCCTACGGTTCTCGTCCTATGTAAATTGGAATTGCTGTCGGTTGCATGTACAGCTTAACGCATGAGACAATCCTAATCTAGCCCTTGGCTCAGTTGATGCGATGGCTTACTTCTCTCGAGTCTTAGGCATTGTCTTGTTGCTCGCAGAATTTGTTAACTATACAGAAACCGAAAACCATTGCAGAAAGATGTGGGAGTCGATGAATAATAGCCCAGACTTGAAAAGATTGCCTTGGGAGCTACTATCACATCGCCCATAACATGACACCAACTTAACTAGCAATACTCTCAAATTCTTTGTGTTGTGGGACATTACATACAACTAAAGAAATGGAGATGGAGACTAGTGTTATCGATGAAGCAACTTGTAATTAGAACTTCAGGCCGAACAACTAGGATTTTGAGGTTCTAAAGTTAAACTCGTAGGTCTATTTCTAAGTTAACCCAAAATATTTGCTCAAACGTTCATCGATTATCTAATTCACCAGAACTTTAGTTGAGCTCCTTTTTAATTTTTCTTTCCAAATAATAAATGGTTTGCCGGTGCACTAAGCATAGTTGGATCTATGACACGCATTTTTACTTTACATTTTTCCTGTGTTTTACGAATTACCAGGTATAGATGGGAGAAGGTGATCTTTTTAGATGATTACCATATGATATGGAAATATTTTGTGGAATAATTTTTTTATTAATCAGCTGGTACTCGGTCTTTTTTCTCTCTTACGCGTGCATATAATTTCTAAACTATATCATATGGAGAAGTACAAGAGACAAAGCAGTGTTTAATACGTGAAACAGCTAGTAAACTTCTTGGTTCTTGAAACCACAAAGAGCTGTTGGTCATATGGAGGTAATTAATATGCTTTCTTTTCCCTATTTCTTATGGTCGGTTAAATATCCAGTCTAAGAAATTTTTTATTACTCTTATGAAGTGCTAATTAAATACATAATTACGTCGTATACGTATCTTATTATTTACTCTCAAAATACTAAAATTTTCTTAATTTTCATTAGTCTTTTGTAATGCGCCGGTAGACAACTTCTTCAAGGAAGTTCATAACTGGTATTATGTAAGGTCTTCACTCCACCAGCCAAACCGAAGAAAAAGTAATCAAATTTAATAAGAAGCAAATTCATAAGTTCATTGTTTTCACATTCGTAACATTTAATTTCTTGCTGTTACTTTCTTGTAGTCGTAGATATACAGAAATTATATCTTGCATGCCTGGGCGAAGTCACATGCTCATAAGGGTGGTCGTCGAAATATTACACAGTGTATATACGTAAAATATTACGTTTTAGATGTATATAACACATATTGAATATCCTTTGTTGGGAAATTTTTTCATTTCTTTCAAATTTGAATACTCTTGGAGAAATTTCTAGTTTCGCCGCTGCTTGCATGCATGCTTAGATTATCTAATCTGAGCAACATATCCATTAACTTCATCAAGTGCTTAATTAATGCTACTATAACAAATACTGTCGTACGTAGATATGTTTTCATAACTTTGACATTTTCTTAACTTTAATTAGCATGTATCATTCCTTCAATTCAATTCCTCGTTGAATACATCGTTACAATGGAGATCGAGTCCAGCTAATAGCTATGAGTTTATGTACTCCAAGTTCAAATTACGAAGTTAAACTTTTCTAGCTTGATACATCACATTTATGAAATTAATTGTATCTGTTAAGAGTGATTTTCTTTTTACAAGTCGCACCAACTTAGTTGTAGTGGATTAATTGAATAACTTGGATTACATGTGGACCCCTGGAATTGATCTATCATGATCTCATGCAAACAATAGAAACTCCTATAAATAAAGCTACCATTTTTTCTACTTTCTACGTACTATAACTTCAATTCTTCCTTTAGATCTCCATGGTTTCTTCCACCAAAAATAACATGATCCTTTTAGTTATCACCATTTTAACTATTTTTAACAGTGCTTTTGCTGCTGATCCAGATCCCCTCCAAGATGTTTGTGTCGCAGATCTGAACTCAAGTTAGTATTTTTTTCTTTTATTTTTTCAATAACCAACTGCTCATTTCCTCCATGGTTAACTTATAAATAGTTAGTATGTTTTTCAGTGATAGAAATTGTCGATCTCTTTTCTCATTGCTTTCACTGTTCAACTATACAACTTCCTCATCGTCTCTCAAGAATCTCTTATGTAAACATGGTAAACGTAAGCAAAAAGTCTAGTTGAAAATATCATTGGAGCAATTTAACATTCAACCCCAACCACACATATATATGTTATCTCAGAGCACTTATATCATTTCTAAACACTTGTTTCGCCATATCTATAATGTAAAATATTTTTACAAACTATTCTATATTAACCTGATGTAGTAGCTAGGTACAACCTACTTTATATTCTAGTTTACTAATCAAACTTTTTATGGACGCGTGACTTAAAGTCTTCTATAATAAATCTTTTATTTGTATCATAATGCTGATTATTCATATTTAATTACTCCTATAACCTTTTTTAATATATACGTGAAACAGCTATAACGGTGAACGGATTTCCATGCAAAAGGAACTTTACATTCACTCCAGAAGATTTCGCATCAATGGGAATTGCACAACCAGGAGTACCCAATATTTTTGGCACTCGAATCGGTGTAGCCGACGTTTTTAACATGCCTGGCCTTAACACACAGGGTGTATCTATGGCTCGAGTAGACTTTGATCGTGATGGTTTAGACCCCCCACATACTCACCCTCGAGCAAGTGAAATTATATTCGTAGAAGAGGGTACGTTAGTTGCTGGATTCATCACTACGGACAATGTTTTTGTTAACAAGTTGATCACAAAGGGAGAAGTCTTTGTTTTCCCAAGAGGTCTCATCCATTTCCAGTTTAATGTTGGCAGAGGTAACGCAACAATTATTGTGGCCTTTAACAGCCAAAATCCTGGTGTTCAGGATATTGCAATTTCCATGTTTGCGAGTAGACCTCAAATTCCAGAAGAAGTTGTGGCCAGGGCATTCCAAACTAGTGTTGAGGAAGTTCGGGCGATAAGGGCAAGACTTGCACTACCTACTGCAAGCTTACCTTCAGGCCGCCAGTGGGACGACCGCAATATGCACTCACAATATGATAAACATGACGACCGTAAATTACACGCACAATATGATAAATATGACGGCCGTAACATGTACTCACAATACGATAAACCCGACGACAGTAATATGCACTCACACTGTAATAAACATGACGATCGTAATATGTACTCACGATTTGATAAACGTGACGGTCGTAATATGCACTCACAATATGATAAATGTGACGATGGTAATATGTACCCACGATATGATATTATGTAATGACTTAAAATTTTATTGTAAGTGTAATAAATAAATGGTGGATATGAATAATTTCTACGCTTTTGCTTTTGATTTTGATTTCTAAGAATGCATCTTTGGTGTCTTTTAAATAACAAACTCAAATTCGGTAACTCTTAATGTCTTTTGTTATCCTTTTGGGTAAACAGAATACTTTGATCAGTGACAATTCCAGTTTAAGCTCAAAGAAGACTTGTGTAAAAATAATTCCGTAAAATTCACAAATTCTCCATAAAGTATATGTTAAGGAGTCGTTCGGTTTACATGTTATTATGTGATGATTAATTATAAAACATAAATTGCCCGATTTCGTGAGTTCGATGAGCTGACTCTAAGGCAAGCTCATGATAGGATTAGTTCGAGCTCGATGGCAAAGTACACGGCTCGAAGATCGAAGCATCCGCTAAGGATCGAGACCAGGCATGACCAACGCCGAGTAACGGAATAGCGAGATATCAGCAATCGACCAAAGATCTCGGCGAAAATCTCGTAAGACATTGAACTGCTAACGGTTATTGATATCAATCATGGAATTTATTTCCGTAATTAGAGTTGTACCTTATTTGGGATTCCTCTACTATATAAAGAGGGATCCTATTCATTTGTAATCAACATACATCCACTGAGAAATAATTCAGATGATGCTCTTTATTTGCTTACATTTCACTATTGTTCTTAATACTTGATCTCGAGGTTGTTCTTAATCGAGGACGACTCGTTGCTATAACACTGGTTTAATTTATTTTTACCGTTCAACTCATTTATTTAATTCGTCATTTATCAATTGGTATTGAATCAGATCACATAAAGGATAATAGTTATTGCTCAGTACTAATTCTGGTAAAATACACTATTTTACACTTGTTCTTGTCAAGAATTTTTGTTTTCAAGTTGAATCATGTCAAATTCACAAAACACATCTACACACGGCGACAATGGCCGACTTCACGGGGAAAACGAGAATGTTATTGCTCAAGGAATCGAAGTGCCACATGCTGATCTTGGAGGAGCACCGCTCGTCAACCCGGTCGACATCAGTTCACATGTTTCTCTGAATGCGGACTTGGGCACATATCCCGAGGGAAGTGTACGCAGAGAGGTCGAACTGACGATCGATGTACACAGGGCAAGGGAGATGAATGGGTCAGTCTCCAAGTAATATTCGAAATGCTTCAAGCTCAAAAAATCGCCATTTCTCAGTTACAAAATCATCACAGAGCTCCAAATAGGGTCGAGCAGGAGACTACTCGCCGTACCAAACCGGTACCGAAAAGATCGGGTGATAACACTTCGAAAACTGATCCAGCTATAATGAGGATGCTCAAGGAGCTCACTAAGAGAATTGAATCAGGAGAGAAGAAAATCGAGGCCAACGATAAAAAGGTAGAGACTTACAACTCCCGAGTTGACCAGATATAGGGGGTACCACCGATCTTGAAAGGAATAGATTCGAAGAAGTTTGTATAAAAAATGTTCCCTTCGAGTACGGCTCCGAAGCCCATTCTAAAGAAGTTCCGTATGCCTGACATACCCAAATACAGCGGGAGCACTGACCTCAATGAGCACGTTACCTCTTACACATATGCCATTAAGGGTAATGATTTGGAGGATGATGAAATCAAGTCTGTTCTGCTGAAAAAATTCGGAGAGACCTTGTCGAAGGGAGCTATGATTTGGTATCACAACTTGCCGCCAAATTCCATTGATTCATTCGCCATGTTGGTGAATTCTTTCATTAAAGCGCACGCCGAGTCCATAAAGGTTGCAATAAGGAAATCAAACCTCTTCAAAGTAAGACAAAGAGATAACGAGATGCTAAGGGAGTTCGCGTCTTGATTCCAAATAGAGCACATGGAGTTGCCACGTATAACAGATGATTCGGCTGTTCAGGCTTTCACACAAGGGTTGAATGAATGGAGTTCGATAGCATCACGTCAGTTGTAACAAAATTTGATCGAGTACCCAGCTGTGACTTGGGCAGATGTTCAGAACCGATATCAGTCGAAGATCAGGGTCGAAGACGACCAATTGGGAGCCCCTTCCGGTTTAGTACATCCAAACCGGTCGATAGGTAAAAACCAGAGGGACGTTGATAGAGAACCAACGTCGAATAAAGACCGGTACCATCCATATATTGCAGATCGAAGGAATAACGGTCCGGGATGAAATTCGGCTCGGAACGATCGAAGAAGTGACCTAGGGCAAAATTCTTGGGGACTTATGAGTAAAATTGGCTTCGAAAAATATGCAAATCCCGCAGAATCACCACGGCTATCAGAGTACAATTTTAGCGTCGATGCATCGGGGATTGTATCAGCTATCGGAAGAATCAAAGATACTAGGTGGACCAGACCTATACAAATTGATCCTTCCCAAAGGAACCCAAATTTATGTATAAGTATCATGGCACACATGGCCATAGGACCGAAGACTCCAGGCATCTGGGGGAGGAGGTAGCTCGACTATTCAACGAAGGCCATCTTCGAGAGTTCCTCAGCGATCGAGCTAAAAATCACTTCAGAGAAAGAGATGCCAACAGAAAGAACGAACAAGAAGAACCTCAACATGTTATTCACATGATCGTCGACAGGGTCGACGTCCCACAAGGACCTATATTCAAACCCACTAAGGTGTCTATCACCAGAGAGGAATAAACTCGAAACTATGTGCCCGAAGGCACTTTATCATTCAATGACGAAGAAACGGAAGGCATTTCTCAGCCTCACAATGACGCCCTGGTAATTTCTATTTTGTTGAGTAAAATTCAATTTAAACGTGTTCTAGTGGATCCAGGTAGCTCAGCAAACACCATCACATCAAGGGTCGTAGAGCAGCTCGGCCTACAGGACCAAATTGTACCTGTATCTCGAGTCCTAAACGGCTTCAACATGGCTAGTGAAACAACTAAGGGGGAGATAATCCTACCGGTAAACATGGCCGGAACCATCCAAGATACAAAATTCCATGTCATCAAAGCGACATGAGATATAATGCACTGCTCGGAAAGCCTTGGATCCACAACATGAGGGCAGTACCGTCGACCCTCCACCAAATGATGAAGCTCCCGATAACGGATGTTGTGAAAACGGTTTACGGGGAACAACATGTTGCAAAGGAAACGTTTGAGGTCGATGAGGTGACGCCGATACAAACACCTTAGATTTCATAAAAATCGAGCACCAAAGATAAACATGCGTCCAAATAGCAATCACCGCCCCCATCCTTGACCGAACCGGCGAAACAGGTAGTAGACAAAGAAGAAGAGGAAGATTTTTAACTCCTCGAACCTTTGTTGTTCTCGAAGAATCAGACACAACCAAGTCAATGGTCGAAGATCTAGAACATGTGATACTGATCGAGTACCTGCCCGAACGAAAGGTATGCTTGGGAACGGGGTTAACCCCCAAACTCGGGAAAAAACTCATTCAATTTCTTATTGATAACATGGATTGATTTTCATGGTCCCATTTAGACATGACAGGGATCCCACCGGAGATAACAACACATTGACTGATCCTGGATCCCAAGTTCAGATCGATAAAGCAAAAGAGAAGGCCTCAGTCCGAGGTAAAGCATGCCATCATAAAGGACGAGGTAACCAAACTTCTTAAAATAGGATCCATTCAGGAGGTAAAATACCCCGAGTGGTTAGCTAATGCAGTCGTAGTACCAAAAAAGGGGAACAAACTTAGGATGTGTGTAGACTATAAGGACTTGAACAAAGCATGTCTGAAAGACTATTTTCCATTGCCTAACATCGATCACATGATCGATTCCACGGCCGGCCACAAGATCCTTACTTTTCTTGACACCTATTCTGGGTACAATCAAATCCAAATGGACCTAGAAGACCAAGAAAAGACTTCTTTTATCACCAAGTATGGGACCTATTGTTATAATGTAATGCCCTTCGGGCTAAAAAATGCAGGAGCTACATATTACCGCCTAGTTAACAAAATGTTCAAAGAATAAATAGGTAAATCAATGGAAGCTTACAGTGACGACATGTTAGTTAAGTCCCTATGCGCAGAGGACTATTTGGCTCATTTGCAGGAAATATTCAAAATCTTGAGGAAGTACAACATGAAGCTCAACCCCGAGAAATGTGCTTTCGAGGTCGGTTCGGGCAAGTTCCTCGGCTTCATGGTATCTGTTGACCCATGTCACTGCATAGTTTTGAAGATTAACAAAGGCTGACCAGTTGAACCAGGTCCATCAGAGCACACATTCTTGAACTAAATAGCTGGCACATGAACCGTATATGCATAGGAGATATTTGTGATTGTGAAGTATCAATGAACCAAGAGATTGTCTCCTAATGCGAAAAGGTTGCAAACTGATGAGAGAATAGAAGTTGAATTCAGCAAGGAAAGTAACAAAGGAAGGAAGTTGAGTTTAATTCGAATTCTTTCTCCCAGGAAGAGTTGAACTAGAATTGATCGACAAATTCAACTACTGACTCTATAAATACTCGAAGTATTTCTGCTGGAGAAAGAGACGCACAAGTACTGAAGTGAATCAAGATGTGAAAGCAAAATTCCCAGAGTTGTTTTGCAAGCAAATTTAGTGTGTGATACAAAGGCTACAGATCAGCTAGAAGAACCAGTTTCATCGTTGATGTATTGAGTCTAGTTGATTGTAGTAGGTGTTTCAATATTGTATCTTATCAGCTTTCTTAGAAATCAATTGTAATAGGTACACATGTTCAAGTTAGAGTTAACTTGAAGCTTGTAGAAATTAGCTAGAGGCTAGTTGATACAAAGGGATTAGAGTTAGTCCTAGGATTACAAAAGAGTTTATTTTGTAAGTCCGTTTGGCTCAGAGTTTTTAGTGAAGAGTTTGAGCAAATCCTACTGAGGAGTAGGTCGTGGTTTTTTCACCTTTTGAGCCAGGTGTTTTCCACGTAAAAATCTCTGTGTTTTTACTTTACTGCTTTTATTATTCTGCATCAGTAGAAGTTGGAACATAAAGAAGAACCAAGTTCTTCTTGTGAGACAGTACTCGAAAAATTGGGTACCACACATTTAACATATATTCTTGTGTGGTATTGACGTCTAAAACTACAATTGGTATCAAAGATGGTTATCCTTGAAAAGGCTAACACCTTGGAAAAGATCAAAATAAGTGCACCACCTGGGAACTGGGAAGGTCAATCAACTGCAAGGTCACCACTCTTCAATGGCCAGTACTACTCTTGGTGGAAGAACAGGATGAAGGACCACCTGATAGGAGAAGACTATGAACTCTGGGACATAGTCACTGATGGGCCTCTAGCTACAATGAAGAAGACTGCTGAAGGTGTGGATGTACCAAAGACTAGGGTTGATCGCACTGCTGAAGACCTGAAGAAATGGGAGAAGAATGCTAAGGCCAAGAAGTGGCTAGTTTGTGGATTAGGTCCAGATGAATACAGCAGAATCCAAAGTTGCACCACAGCCAAAGAAATCTGGGATACTCTACAAGTATCCCATGAAGGAACACCTCAGGTAAAGAGGTCAAGAGGTACTCTACTATACTCTCAGTATGAAAACTTCACTATGAAAGAAGGAGAGACTATCCAAGAGATGTATACAAGGTTCACAACCTTGACTAATGAACTAAAATCTCTTGGAAGAGACATTCTTGAAGAGGACAGGGTTGAGAAGATCCTAACAAGGGTCTTGCCAATTTCCTGGGAAAGCAAAATCACTGCTATCCAGGAATCCAAAAATATAGCAACCCTAAGATTGGATGAGCTGATTGGAAACCTCATTGCCTATGAACTCAGAAGGCAGACAATGAAGGTGGATGGACCAAAGAAGCAGAGGAGTCTAGCTCTGAGAATCACTGAGGGAACAGATCTGGAGAAATATGAGTTGGCCATGATTACCAAAGAATTCAGAAACTTTCTCATGAGGAAGAAGGGCATCTCTATAGGAGGAAACTACAACAAAGCAAAAGCTCCAGAAAGGTCAACCAACGAGGGATGCTACAAATGTGGTAAGACTGACCATCTCATCAAAAATATCCCCAGTAGGAAGTAGAATGGAAAAATGAGAGATATGAAAGAAGGAACAGGAAGAAGGAACTGGTCCAACCCAAGAAGACCACAACACAGGCTATGGTCGTTGCTTGGGGGGGGGGGGAAGTTCAGATGAGGAACCAGAAGATGGGGAGACTGAAGATCAGGCACTCATGGCAATTGGAGAATCTGATGAAGAACCACAGGTAAGTAATTCCCATCTTAAAAACAAAATAAAGTTCCTATCTAAGGAGAAACTCTCTGAGTTGCTACTTGGATTCATAGATGATTCTGAGGAAACATCCAAAGAGAATGATCAACTCTCTAAAGAATGTGCAATGCTTAAAGCAAAGTGCATAAACCTGGAAATCAGAGTCAGTGAATCTGAAAAAGAAAAACATTGTCCTGTTGAACCAGTTCATCCACTTGAGACTGAGATTCTAGAATTAAAATCTAAAAACTTAAAACTGAGATTAGGATCCAGTAAAAAGGTTGTTGATCACTCTCATGTCATGTTAGAAGAAAATTTGGGAAAAGTAAAAGATAAAATGTACGCCAAGGATGAACAGATAAAATCACTCAAAGAAGACCTTGGCAAAGTCAAACATGAATTAGATAGAACCTGTAAACAGAATAAATCCTTTGATGCCTTGACATGGCTTCAAGAGAATCATAGTAGAAATCGGAGAGGGCTTGGTTTTAGGAGTCAATTGCCCAAGTGGGATCCCAAAAGCAAGTATCTCACTCTCCCTGAAAATAAAATCTGCACCCATTGTGGTAAGACTGGCCACTTCAAATATGAGTGTACTGCAAAAGAGCAGGCCAGTCGAAAAAATGAGAGGTTTGTCAAAAAGAAAAACTGGCTACCAAATTGGGCCAGAAAAAATTTGATTCATCCATTCTCTCATAGAAAAGGACCCAAACTAGTTTGGGTTCTTAAAACTAACCCCTGATTTCCTTTTGTAGGTACAAGTGAGAGGAAGCAGCCAAATTTGGTTTTTGGATAGTGGCTGCTCAAAGCATATGACGGGGAACAAGGAACAGTTCCTTTCACTTGAAAACCTCAAAGGAGGAAATGTCTCCTTTGGAAATGGAAAGAAAGGTGAAATTATAGGGGTTGGCAAAGTAGGTAAGGATGACACACGTTCCATCGAACATGTGTACTTGATAGATGGATTGAAATATAGCATGATCAGCGTGTCACAATTGTGTGACAGAGGTAACCTGGTTGCTTTCACTTCCACAAAATATTTTGTGATTAACTTGCTTACTGACAAGATTGTTTTGCAGGGAAAGAGAATGAATAATATCTATGTCATAGACTTGTCCACACTGTCTGAAAATGAACTCACTTGCTTAAGTGTTTTGGACAGTGATCCTCTCCGTTGGCACAAACGACTTGGACATGCAAGTCTAAATCAACTTAACAAATTAGTCTATAAGGACTTAGTGGCAGGACTCCCTAACATTAAGTTCAAGGAAGACAAATTTTGTGAGGCATGTGCAAGGGGGAAGCAGGTAAGATCCTCATTCAAAAGTAAGAAAATGGTCAGTACCACCAGGACGTTGGAACTGGTTCATCTGGATCTGTGTGGTCCAATGAGAACTCTGAGCAGAGGTGGTAAGAAATATGTGATGGTGTTAGTTGATGATTACTCAAGGTTCACGTGGACCTTATTTCTGGCATCTAAGGATGAAGCATTTGATATGTTCATCACATTTGTTAAGAAAACTCAAAATCAGTTAGGACATCAACTAGCATCAATAAGATCTGACCATGGTACTGAATTTGAAAATGCTAAGTTTGCTGAGTTCTGTGATGAACATGGTATCAATCACAACTTTTCTGCCCCTAGAACCCCACAGAAAAATGGGGTTATGGAAAGAAAGAATAGAACTCTTGAAGACATGGCAAGAACCATGCTTCTTTCTACAAACTACCACACAACTTCTGGGCATAAGCAATAAACACTTCTTGCTATATAATCAATAGATGTATGACCAGGCCACTGATAGAGAAGACTCCCTATGAATTACTCAAAGGAAGAAAGCCCAACGTATCCCATCTTAGGGCTTTCGGATGTAAATGTTATGTGCACAATAATGGCAAAGATTCCTTAGATAAATTTGATCCCAGAAGTGATGAGGGAGTATTCTTGGGATATTCATCACATAGTAAAGCCTATAAAGTGTACAATAAAAAAAATATGTGTGTAGAGGAGAGTGTGCATGTTGTATTTGATGAAACTAACACTCTTTCTGAAAGACAGGAACCAGAAGATGAGGAGCTTGGACTGGTGAGAAGCAGTGAACACATTGAAGCAGCCATGGGAGATGGAACAGGTGATGGACCAGGTCCAACTAACCCAAGCAACATGACAGGGGGAACTCAACATGTGAATCCTGGCCATGATCCTGTTCCACAACAACAAAACAACATGGAACTATCCAGAAGTGAACTACTAGTACTCAAACCACACAGATATCAGAGTTCTCACCCTCGTGAGAACATCATAACAGATTTGTCATCCGGAATTAAAACAAGAGCTTCCTTGAAGAATCTGTGTGCGTTTGATGCCTTCCTATCCCTAATTGAACCAAAGAACATTGGTGAAGACCTATAAGATGCTGATTGGGTAAATGCCATGCAAGAGGAGCTGAATCAATTTGAAAGAAGTCAAGTATGGCACTTGGTACCCAGGACACTAGACAGATCAGTGATTGGTACGAAGTGGGTCTTCAGGAACAAGCTCGATGATGATGGAATTGTTACAAGAAATAAGGCAAGACTAGTTGTTCAAGGTTATAGTCAAGAAAAAGGAATTGACTATGATGAGACCTTTGCTCATGTGGCAACATTGGAGGCTATCAGACTTCTTATAGCATTTGCTGCACATATGGAATTCACTCTCCATCAGGTGGATGTTAAGAGTGACTTTCTCAATGGATATTTGAAGGAAGATGTATTTGTCAAACAGCCTCCATATTTTGAAAGCAAAGAGTCACCTGATCATGTATATAAACTTTACAAGGCTCTTTATGGTCTCAAAAAAGCACCTAGAGCATGGTATGAGCGATTGTCAAAATTCCTGCTGGAACATGGGTACAAAAGAGGCAAAATTGACAGTACTTTGTTCCTAAAGGAAAAGGGGAAGGATTTTCTGATTGTGCAAATATATGTTGATGAATTCGGGGCAACTACTGGAAAGCTTAGCAAGGAATTTGCTACACTAATGGGGAGTGAATTTGAAATGAGTATGATGGGTGAGCTAAACTTCTTCTTAGGCTTACAAATCAAGCAAAACCCACATGGAACAATGATTCATCAACAAAAGTATGTGAAAGAACTCCTCAAGAAGTTCAAGATGGAGGATTCAAAGGAAATAGACACCCCCATAGCCACAACTACTAAATTGGATGTGGATGAACCTGGTTCATCCGTTGATCAGAAGGTATACAGAGGAATGATTGGGTATCTACTATATCTCACTGCCAGCAGACCAGATATTGTGTTCAGTGTGGGACTATGTGCTAGGTTTCAGGCAAATCCAAAGGAGTCCCACCTCACTGCAGTGAAGAGAATTTTGAGATATTCGAAAGGCACCAATGATTTGTGCCTTTGGTATCCTAAAGGTAGTAATTTCGACCTTGTAGGATATGTTGATGTTGGTTATGCAGGTTTCCTGGTTGACGGGAAAAGTACTTCAGGCATGGCTCACTTCTTGGGCTCTTGCCTTGTGTCTTGGGCCACCAAGAAACAAAATTCAGTAGCTCTGTCTATTGTTGAGGCTGAGTATGTGGCTACAGCCTCTTGCTGTGCTCAGTTGTTGTGGATTAAGCAATAACTCATGGACTTTGGTATAGATGTGGGATGCATTCCTATTTTCTGTGATAACACTAGTGCCATTAGTATGACTAAGAACCCGGTTCATCATAAGAGAACTAAGCACATAGATGTTAGACACCACTTCCTTAGGGACAACTATGAAAAGGGAATGATTTAATTGAATTTTGTGCTACTGATAAGCAAATTGCAGATATCTTCATCAAAGCACTGAGTAGGGAGAATTTTGAGAGAAACAGGCTTGAATTAGGGATGATTAAGATCACCTAATTAGAAAAAAAATGAAAAAAAAAATTGTTGGCTAGAAAATTCAAATTAGGTACTTAATCAGACTAATAATTGCTATCATCATGTCTTTATTGCCATATTCTTTTGCCATGTATTAATATGATTCCCTGGATACTAATGATGTTTATCTATCTTTGTAAATTGAAGCAATTTAAAAATTTCTAACAGGATGAACCTGGTTCATCCATGCTGATTCATCTGACTGACGAGGTACGTACTCTTCTCCATATATTGATTCAATTACAGTCATACATGAGCAGGATTCTTTCCATAATTGGTTCATTGAACCAGTTTCAATAAGTCCCATCTTCACTTAAGTAGCCTAGTTTTAGGGGGAAATTAAATGTCTAATCAATGTCAGTCCTTCAGCGATTAGACTCTTACTTGAGTAAATACTCTGCAGTTGTAATCTCCCTAGCCACATCTTATATAAGGATCATCATTACTCTTTTCTTCATAAATCAAACGTCGAACCAAGTTCAACTCATTCTACAAACCAAAACTGTTTACTCGTCTTTTTCTTCCTAACATCACATAATCATGTCTTCACCACCACCTGCTTCTTCTTCTAATTCATCACCTAATCGTTATTACGATGGAGGAAATTCTGAATCTATATCCAATTCTCCATCTGTATACAGTTCTCAATCACTAAGAATCTCATCAACCCCTGAAAATACACCCATTCCTGAACCTACTCCAAACCCTACTCCTTCCCCCAAGAATCGTCGTGTCAAAGTTCTTTCCTGGAAGACTATTGCTTCTAGGACTAGGGCAAAATTCTTGGAGGATCTTATTGAAGCGGACAAAGGTTCTAAGACAGATTCGTCCAGTGAATCTTTTAAATCAGCCAACGAGGAAGAGGCACCTGATTCAACCAGCTCTGAGAAAGGTAATCCTGAAATTAATTCTGAAGCTGCTTCTACTGATAAAAGATTCGTGTTGGTTGGGTCTATTATTGATGTTGAAGTCCCAAGTAGGCATAGGGGTGGTAGAAAAGAAAGAATTCTTGAGAGAGAGGGAAAAGAAGTTGAGAGGGGATTTAGGGAGGATGGTATCACACTGGTTATCTATGGTCCCATTCCTGAAACTGTTGGAGAAAATGTCACAGAGTTAGGGGGAAGTACAGTTGAGGAGGCTGAAGCAGGTCTTGCAAGTTTGAAGAAAGGCACTGATGAACCTGGTTCATCTGGGGAGGAAACATTGGCTGAAAGGCTGAAGAAATTGGAGGAGTCCTATAACCCCAAGAATAGGAGGACTCAAAAGTCCAAGAAGGAAACTCACCCAGTTCCTTCAAAGAAGAGGAAAGTTTCTGAAGCTGCTGGTGTTTGTGCTCCAAAAGTACGAGCTACTCGTAGCACAGTGAGATATGAAGAAGAGAAATTGGAAAAGGCTCTGCAAGAGAGAAAGAAGAAGAGGGAAGCAAAAGGAAAAGCGAAAGTTAGAGAGCCTGATGAGGCTGTTGTTATTGAAGAAGAGACGTTGGACCTGGTCCAACAAGAGGAGCAGTTGGCTCCAGTTGTGGTTAGGACACCAAAACCCAAACAGGCTAAGGCTTCTTCAAAGAAGTCAGCTGATGTGTCCGCTGCAACTCCAAGCACTGCCAAAAGGACCAGGTCCGAGACAAAGAAAATGAAGGTTGTGGAGAAAGAGGATGATGCAGACTGGAGTGGAGAGGAGGAGAAGGAAATAGGAGAGGTAACTGACAGAGTTACCATGTTTGGAAAAAGAACAATTCTAAAGGGTAAGCTGATGAAGGATCTAGATGAGCCTGGAATGCAGTATCTGCTGGGAACTCTAGAGGTGCAGGGCTGGAAGGACATGGTCCTTCGTATGGAAGGTAGACTGGTGAGGGCTGAGTTGGTAGAATTCATGGGAAATGCTATTGTCAAGGACGGCAGGGTCACATCAATGGTCAAAGGAATTGAAGTTTCCTTTGATGCTAAAGAACTGGGTGTTATTCTAAACATACCAGCTGAGGGATATGAGGACTACACAAGGCAAAGATGGCCTTGTCTAGATGGGATGGCCTCAGCAATTAACATCACCAGATTCTTCAGTGATAATGAGAAGGAGATTGAACCCAGGCCGGTCTACAAGAGTGAAATGAAGCCAGAACACAAGCTATTCTTCGAGTTCGTCATCAAGTTCCTACTGCCCAGACAAGAAAGAAGGCACATTGCCAACTATATGGATATGACCTTGATGGAATTCTTGTACAGGGGAAAGCAAATCAATTGGCCTGCTTTCATCATCCAACTCTTGGACAGAGTTGTGAATGGAACCAAATCACACGCAATTCCATATGGCTTCCTTCTGACAGCAGTGCTTGCTTATTTTGGGGTTCCAGTGAAGAAGGCTGAGATGGCTACTGCCAAAGACTATTTTGGGAAGGAAACTTTGCTGACATGTGACTACAATGTCAATGTTCCTGTGGATGAACCTGGTTCATCTAGGAAGCAACCAGTCAACAGCAAAGTTAGAACTCTAGTGCAGGAAAGCGAGATCAAGGATATGGAGATCCTTCGTTTAAAGTATCGTGTGATTGAGGTTGAAGCTGAGCGGGATGCTCTCAGAGCTGAATTAGCAAAGGAAAAAGAAAATAACGAGGGTGTTCTTAAGCAGATGCTTTCTCTCCTACAATCCAAGACCACAACATCCTCTGCACCTTCCCATCCTTAGGTTATCCAGAGCTTCCCATAACCTTTCAAGTGCCTAGTTCGGGACGTGTTTCTGTCTTTTTAGACTTGTTTCTATCTTTTTCTGTTTTTTGCTCATGGTTGGTTTGTTTTTGTTTTGTTGTATGGTGGTTGATAGTCGTTACTAATCAATGAATTTTGCTTCTAGTTATTGACTTGTCTCAATTTCTTATTTAGCTTACATTTATTGGCTTCTTGTGTTGATTAATCATGCTTTGCAC
>ML268089.1:32571-52790 GCA_005239495.1 Nicotiana undulata
CCACTAATAAGCGCCTCTAGAAAATTAAAGCCATGTTTCCAATGTCACCCCATATGTCTGATAACCACTTACCCACTCCGTAATGTTTTGCACAAACCCGAATTATCGGGCTCATTGGCCAAATGGGTCGTCGAACTCAGCGGGTACGATATCGAATATCAACCCCGAACGACCATCAAGTCTCAAATTTTGGAAGACTTTGTGGCCGATTTCACACCAACCCTCGTGCTTGAAGTGGAAAAGGAACTTCTACTAAAATCAGGTACATCATTGGGGGTATGGACCCTCTTAACAGACGGTGCCTCGAATGTGAAAGGGTTCGGGCTCGGCGTTGATTTGAAGCCGCCCACGGGTAGCATTATTAGACAATCCGTTAAAATTTCCAAATTGACAAACAATGAGGCCGAGTATGAGGCCATGATTGCAGGTCTCAAGCTAGCTAAAAGCTTGGGAGCAGAACTCATTGTAGTTAAGTGCGACTCTCTGCTGGTAGTGAACCAGGTAAATGGAACCTTTGAAGTTCGAGAGGATAGGATGCAAAGGTACTTAGACAAATTGCAAGTGACTTTGCACCGTTTTAAAGAATGGACTCTACAACATATACCTCGACAAAACATCGAGGCCTATGCACTTGCCAATTTGGGGTCATCGGTCGAAGAATATAAGGTCAGCTCGGGGACTGTCATCCAACTCTCGAGGTTTGTGATCGAGGAAGGACATACCGAAATAAATTCTACGAGCTTAACCTAGGACTGGAGAAATAAATACATCGAGTACTTGAAGAACGGAAAGCTCCCATCGGATCCTAAAGAATCGAGGGCCTTATGAACTAAAGTCGCTCGTTTCATATTAGATGAAGACAGAACATTATACAGGACGTTTGATGGTCCGTTAGCAGTATGCTTAGGACCGGGAGATACTGACTATGTTCTGTGAGAAATTCATGAAGGCACTTGTGGGAACCATTCTGGTGCCGAGTCACTAGATCGAAAGGTCGTCAGAGAAGGATATTACTAGGATATCATGGAAAAATACTCTAGGAGTTCGTTCGAAGATGTGATAAATGTCAAAGGTTTGCACCGATGATCCACAAGACCGGCGAACAACTTCACTCGGTCTTATCCCCATGGCCATTCATGAAATGGGGAATGGACATCATCGTCCCTCTACCATCGGCCCAGGTAAAGCTAAGTTTATTTTGTTTATGACTAACTATTTCTCTAAATGGGTTGAAGCACAGGCCTTCGAAAAAGTTAGGGAGAAAGAAGTGATAGATTTCATATGGGATCGCATCGCATGTCGATTTGGGATACCCGCAGAAATAGTATGTGACATGGAAAATAGTTCGTAGGCAGCAAAGTAACGAAATTCCTCGAGTATCATAAAATAAAAAGATCTTATGAACACTGTATCACCCTAGTGGGTACGGATAGGCCGAATCAACGAACAAGACTATCATCCAAAAGTTCAAGAAAAGGCTAAATGAAACTAAAGGGAAATGGAGGGAAATATTACCCGAGGTCCTATGGGCATATCAGACAACGTCGAAGTCCAATACAGGAGCAACTCCGTTTTCCTTAGTATATGGATTCGAAGCCTTGATATCGGCCAAAGTCGGAGAGCCCAGCACCAGGTTTCGACATGCAACAGAGGAATCGAACCGTGACACCATAAATACCAGCCTCGAGTTGTTAGATGAAAAACAAGAAGTTGCACTCATTCGAATTGCTGCACAAAAGCAACGAATCGAAAGGTACTACAACATGAGAACCAACCTTCGCCACTTCAGAGTCGGGGACTTGGTCCTAAGAAAAGTCACCATCAATACTCGAGATCCTAATGAAGGGAAACTCGGCCCTAATTGGGAAGGATCCTACCAAATCCTCGACATAATCAGGAAATGATCTTACAAACTCGGAACGATGAGCGGCGAACCACTACCGAATAACGGGAACATATCACTTCTCAAGCGATACTATTGTTAAGGTATGACTTTCTCTTTTCTTTCGTTTATATATGTATTTAGAACTAACTCATTGCAGGAGTCCGACTAAAAACATAAAGACCTCAGGTTTTAAAGTACGTGTTGCACTCTTTTTCCCTTAGACCGGCTTTTATCCCAAATGGGTTTTTCCGGCAAGGTTTTTAACGAGGCAAAAATTATGTGCTACCTGAGGATAATTCAACAGTATCCAAGGCTTCTTTTCAATCAACCTCGAATACTGGGGGGCATCACCCTCAGATGTTATGTGTTTGATAAATGTACCTCGTGTCAATGGGCCTCGATAGGAAAAACTTTGTAATGGGCCAAACGATTGAATGAACCGTGTCCATATAGATTAGCCGAGTCCCGAAGACAAGACATGCACGCATGTATAAATTACTCAAAGAAGCATTATTTCTTTATCGAACATCTCGTGTCTCGAAGCAAATTCTCTATTATGCAAATGTCATACTTACGATTCTGGTCTATTATGCAAAACTCATGCTTGTGATATTGTGAAAAATGGCTCGAGAGCCAAGTGCAAACATACTTCGAACACTCGGGCACCGCATACTCGAGTTATCTAAATTTGAAGTCTCAAGACCTCAAAGAGGAACCCCTCGACATATAGGCCAAGGCAATCATACTCGAGGACTAACATTTCGAACACGTTCAAAATGTTATCAGGGAATAAGTCCAAGAGACATACCCGAAGTCTACGGCCACACTAAAGGATACGACCAAAATAATGCGGATCGGTAAGTCTTTTAAGCCGAAAAGGGAAAATAATAGCCATTTTCAGAGTCCAAGTCGGTCAAATCTAAAGATCCTAAGGGAAAATACAATTGGAGTTCGAAACCTTAATCTCACTCAATTCGGACCCAAGGGTTCCGCTATTCCGAGATTGAATAAACTCAATCATAGCTCGAAGATTCATCATAAAACCCTAAGGGGTATATTGCTGTAAGATCAAAGCTTACCCATCATTTGATAAAACCCTAAGGGTTCGCTTTATTCTAAGTTCAAAATCCACTCGAAATTGGTTGTAAAAATAATACATCTATGGATTTGGTCAAAACCCCCGAGATAAAGTCTCAAATGTATTTTCGATCTCGGGGACTAAGGTTAGTAAAATTACAACAATGTAAATTTTCAACAGACAGAAAACATATCTGGACTTGAAATCTATGATAGCATTCGGAGAGAAGTTTTTCTATTATATATCGAAAACTATGTACAAAAGACCGATCAAGGTCTTACAAAAATAGAAAAGAAACTAAAATCTAATTACGATCGGGGCCAAATTCCTCGAGATTGACTTCTTCTCGAGCAACTTCTTCTTCAGGACCCCCATCGGACCCGCCTCAGCTTCCCTTTTCATCATCATCTTCATCATCAGAGGAGGCAAGCTTCCTGGCTTCGGCTTCGAGCATTTTTGGCCCGAGCAATTTTCTCGGAAAGGTCAAAACCTCGAGCATGAATTTCCTCGAGGATTTACCTATGGGATTGTCACTTTGCCAGATTATTTCTTCATTGCTCCCTGTCGGAAGCCTCCATAGCTGCGTTTGAACAGCCTCAGCATCAGCCCGGTACATGCCGATAGACTTGTTCGCCATGACCTTGGTCTTCCCGATCTCCGCCTTGGCCTCAGCAAGCCCAACTTCAAGTTCCTCGACCCTCTTGTCCTGGGCCGAGATTTTCTATTTAATGGCCTCAGCAAGCCCGGCTTCATGCTCCCTTTCTCCTGATCAAAATCGGCCTTGACCTGATCGACCTCTGCCCGGAGCAACTCTATCCTTTCTACCTTCTGCTGCAGCTGAGATAGCGAAGTATTAGCCTCCACAGTTGAGTTGATTCCATACTTTATCAAAATGATGGTTACCTGCTTATCTAATTTGGCCTCTTCTTCACGAGCCTTGGCCAAGTCAGCTTGAAGGTCCTTTATGACCTAATCCTTTTGACCACAAAGTATCTTTAGAGCATTCCTCTCTTCCGAGACCTTCTGGAGTTCGGTCTAACACTGACTAAGGTCAGCTCAAAACTTAGAAGAGGCCTATATAAGGAAGAAATCACAAGTTAGATTTATAGAGAGAAAGGCGAAGGAAAATAGCCAACATCGGCTGATACTTACCCGAGAAAAGAGACGTTGGGCTTCCGCGATAAGGATTGAAGCGTCGCTGATATCAGAGGCATCATCGACCCAGTAAAGCAATCCCGGAAGGGATCGCCTACGATAGAACCTTCGCCAATATCGAGAGTCTTCAACTCTCGGGCCTCCCTTATTGCCTCTTCGAAAAAAGCCGGCAGCGAAGTTAGTTGACCTGTTGTCATGGCCCCGAGAAAGTCGCTCAGGGCGCTCTGATCAACTTTCTGAGTCTCGGAATCGGCCCTGCCCGGTGTAGAAGTTGTTGATAGAGAAATAATCTCAGCCTCTGGAGACTCAGGACCCATGCACAAATGTTTCTTAAAATCCTCCTCAATACGAGGCTTAGTTACAGCAGATGGCATCTCGGAAGGTGTGGTGATTTCGACGGCTTTCCTGGGACGGACTGTCAACGCTGGAATATCTTCTACTTCTTCCTTGTCTTCATCTCTCAGTTTTTTGACCGTGTCCTC
Organism: Nicotiana undulata; assembly: GCA_005239495.1. NCBI lineage: Eukaryota > Viridiplantae > Streptophyta > Magnoliopsida > Solanales > Solanaceae > Nicotiana > Nicotiana undulata. Next base: position 37,172 of record ML268089.1, read on the forward strand.
CGAGAGAGCAGCCGTTTTCCTCCTTACCCTTCGAGATTTGGGCTTGGGGGCCTCGGATTGCGAGGAACTTTTTATTTTCTTGTCCTTTTCCGGCTTCGAAGTCGGGGACTTGGTTTCTCCTCCTCCACTTGAGGGCCTCAGAATGGCATCCTTGGTCAAGCCTGCATGGAAGAAAATTAGCAATGGAAAAAGTACGAGGTTGCTTCAGAATACGTAGGGAAAGAACCTTACCATGGTTCTTGGCCTCCCACCTGCCCTTTGACAAATCCCTCCATGCTCGTTCGACGTGAGTAGAAGTAGAGGCTAGTTATCGGACCCAATCTTCGAGATCGGGCACAGCTTGAGGTATCTTAGGGACAGCTGCATGTCAAAGGAAAATATTAGGCAAAGTTAAAAGAGACACAAAGATCGGGATATGAAGAATCACTTACGATCGAGGTTCCATTCCTTAGGGAATGACATCTTCTCCTTCTGTATCATATCACAGGTCTTCACCCGTATGAAGCGGCTCATCCAACCTCGGTCCTTATCCTCGTCGATGCTCGAGAATAATGCCTTTATTTCCCAATGTTGGAGCTTAATCATCTCTCGATATAGTCGAGGTCGGTAACCGCATATGGTGGTTCAGAGTGAACTCCAACCACTGGCCTCGTTGGACAAAAAGTGCAGCATGATTACTCTGCACCATTGTGAAGGGTGGATTTGACTGAGAGTAACTTCGTACCTTTTGCAGAATTCGAGGATCACAAGGTCGACGGGACCCAATGTGAAGGGGTAAGTGTAAACACTTAGGAACCTCTTCACGTGTATAGTGATGCTCTCTTCAGGAGCGGGAATGTGCACCACTGCCTCAGAACCCCAATTGCAGTCCTTCTTCATGGACTCGATGTGGATGTTCATAATCGAACACATGTACATCAACACATGTTTGCATCGGCCCGGTACCGATGAAGGGTTCTCGACTTTGAAGTCGGATTTTAGAATGCATGTGCCAGGAACAACTCATGGGGGGGCCAGTTTTACCAGTGTTTTATCACCGGCCGGCCGGGAAAGGAAGATGAAGTCTTTTCCTTTTGCGGAACAGTCTTGGAGGTTTTCACCATATGCGTAAGTAAAGAAAGTCGAAGATAGGTATAAAGTTGGTGGCTCCAGTGAAAACAACGGTGGCGTAACAGGCGACGATAGAAAAAATATGAGAAACTTGTAAAGATTTGAACAAAGATTTTGGAAGTAAAGTTTGATTCAATAAAGGAGGTGGTATTTATAGGATAGATTAACCGCATTTTATATGTTTCGGATCTATTTACTTGGCCGACCGCTGACTGACATGCATTGATGATTTGGGGAACCGAACCGACGGGACATTTTGGTCATATCCATCGCTTACGTCATGAAGACGGCGTCATGATCGAGAATCAGGAAATTGAGGCTCAAATCGTTTCTTATAATTTATTCTAAGAAATGTAGGGACTATCTGTATACAGTTGAAACCGGGTATGCCCGATTTTGTGAGTTCGATGAGCTGACTCAAAGACAAGCTCATGATAGGATTAGTTCGAGCTCGATGGCAAAGTACGCGGCTCGAAGATAGAAGAATCCGGTGAGGATCGAACCAGGCATGACCAACGTCGGGTAACAGAATAGCGAGATATCAGTAATTGACCAAAGATCTCGGCGGAAATCTCGGAAGAAATTGAACGGCTAACGGTTATTGATATAAATCAATGGATTTATTTCCGTAATTAGAGTTGTACCTTATTTGGGATTCCTCTACTATATAAAGAGGGACCCTATTCATTTGTAATCAATATACATCCACTGAGAAATAATACACATGCTGCTCTTCATTTGCTTACATTTCACTACTGTTCTTACTGTTCTTAATACTTGATCTCAAAGTTGTTCTTAATCGAGGTCGACTCGTTGCTATAACACTGGTTTGATTTATTTTTACCGTTCAACTTATTTATTTAATTCGTCATTTATCAATTGGTATGAATCAGATCACGTATCCTTAAAACCACAATACAAGTTTAATTGTTACTCGTATTTCGGGGTAAACATGTTTATATCGTGATTAATAAGAAATTAAGACATTGTTATTCATGATTATTTTATGCAATGATGATTATTTTATGGATTATTTATGATGATATTATTTGTCTAATTATGCGACCAAACATATATTATATTGTACTAGGTTACACGAGATTTTACTCTATGATTTAAGTATTCATATAGCATCAACCAAATTACCCGGTGGATGAAACCAGGCAAAAACGATCTACGTGCTGGAAACTAAATATTCATAAATGAAGCCCAAGAAAGGTAAGGAACATAGAAGCAGTAAACTAGAAATAGACAGAGAACAACATATATGTTATCTACCTTGTAATATTAATGTTGGCCTAAGTAGGTTTTTGTTTTGATGATTGACAAAGAAACACATGTATGAACCAGGTTCATGGACAATGTACACAAGACACATGCAGATTCAAGCTCAAGGCATGCACGTGAAGGGGATAAGCATAAGTGGTTATATATGATATTTGCTGAACGAAAAAGTTGCATAATTGATAAGGAGCAGGACTCCTTACTTGAAGAGAACTCTACCACAAAGGAAGAGTATAACATCAGAACTCTAGTTAATCCTAATCCTACTAACTCTATATATTTCAGGATGTTCTCTTATACAAGTGACGCACAAACGCGTGTAGTTCAGAAGTAGGAACAGAGATGGAGTATAACGAGGTGGAGAGACGATTGAGATGCCGTCCGTCGAGATTCCGGTCAGCGGTCCTGTTATTATATCAAAATCAAAAAATGAAAAAGACTAACTAAGCATGTCAGCTATGAGTTACAAGATTCCTATCTATAAGTATTCTGAAGCTTGATCTAGAGTCTTGAATGGTCTTCATGCAGACTTTAGATTCGAACCTTGACGCTTGCTAGCTGCAGGTGCTACTTCATTCTTCTTCAGCTTTTCGGGTTATGACGGGACATGCAAAGCTTGTGACTCACTTACGTCTTGAGCAATCCACATCTTATCTCCGCTTCTGCATTTTGGGTACTTCATTTTTCTCTTATTTTATTCTGAATTGAGACTATTTCTGTTGGTCATCTCGGATTGCCGACTCACATTCTTGCCGCGAGCTTCTGCTACTTCTAACCTGAATTGGATTCTGAAATGACTTCCCTCGTTCTTCAGGTGGGCGCCTACTACTGACTTGAAACTTGAAATAATTTCGAACGAATTCCCTCGTTCTCCAGATGGGTGCCTGCAATCGAAACAACAAAACAAATAAAATTTTCTGCCCCAGTTTGCACTGGGGAGATTTGTGAGTTGTTAGAAAAACTGTAAACCACTTATGCTAGTGATGCAATGATAAACTAAACAAAAGACTCGACTAGGATGTGCATCTCCTGTGAGTAAAACCAAGAATATCTGACTAGCAAGTGTGTCTGCTAATAGTAAAACCTAAATGACCCAGACTAGGAAGTGCGTCTCTTGGGAATGAACTTAAATGACCCAAAACTAGGAAGTGTGTCTCATAGGGGTAAAATCTCAAATTAGGAAGTGTGTCTCCTATAACAAAAATATAACTTGAAAGACCCAGACTAGGAAGTGTGTCTCCTAAGGGTGAAATTTCAATTTCTCAAATTAGGAAGCACGTCTCCTAGAAATGAACTTAAATGACCCAAAATTAGGAAGTGCGTCTCCTAGGGGTAAAATCTCAAATTAGGAAGTGTGTATCCTATAACAAAAATATAACTTGAAAGACCCAGACTAGGAAGTGCGTCTCCTAGGGGTGAAATTTCAATTACTCAAATTAGGAAGTGTGTCTCCTAGAAATGAACTTAAATGACCCAAAACTAGGAAGTGCGTCTCCTAGGGGTAAATGCTCAATTTAGAAAGTGCATCTCCTAAAACAAAATATAACTTGAAAGACCCAGACTAGGAAGTGTGTCTTCTAGGGGTGAAACTTAAATGAACCAAGCTGGGAAGTGCGTCTCCTAGGGGTGAAATTTCAATTTAGGAAGTGTCTCTCCTAAAGTACATCCTGAAAAACCCATACTAGGAAGTGCGTCTCCTAGGGGTGAACTCAAACGACTGAAACTAGGAAGTGTGTCTCCTAGGAACAAAAACATAACCTGGATGACCCGGACTAGGAAGTGCGTCTCCTAGGGTCGAAACATAAATGACTCACACTAGGAAGTGCGTCTCCTAGGATTGAACTTAAATTAACCAAACTAGGAAGTGTGTCTCCTAGGGATGAAATCTCAATTTAGGAAGTCCGTCTCCTAAACAAAATATGACTTGAAAGACCCAGACTAGGAAGTGCATATCCTAGGGTAAAACTTCAATGACTCAAACTAGGAAGTGCGTCTCCTAGAAATGAGCTTAAATGACCCAAAACTAGGAAGTGTGTCTCCTAGGGGTAAAATCACAATTCATGAAGTGCGTATCCTAAACAGTATAACCTGAAAGACACAGACTAGGAAGTGCGTCTCCTAGGAATGAAAACTCAATTTAGGAAGTGCATCTCCTAAAACAAAACATAACTTGAAAGATCTTAATTTAGGAAGTGCGTCTCCTAAAACAACATATAACTTGAAAGACCCATACTAGGAAGTGTGTCTCCTAGGGGGTGAAACTTCTCAATAACCTTTGCATAAGCAGAATTGGGGCATTACACCTGAAAAATTCAAGCTTTGATGTGAACATAGCCTTCATCCCTGTTTCAGACAAAGAAAAACTTGTGAGTTTAAACATGGTGGTTAGTTTGTGGCCTTGATCTTGAGGGATTTTGCTCCTTCACTTGCCATGATAACTCTGATTTCCATTTGGAAGACTTTTCTTGTTATTGGTTAACCACTTTCTCTGTCAACCCTTATCAATGAATACACCTCTGATCCGTTCAAGCCCAATACCTTATACCCGATGTATTTCTCATGAATTGACATTTACCGAAATTTTGCATTTCACATGAATCCCAAAACACATCGATTATCATCAAATCAATGTGCATATTGTTCTTTCCTGAATTATGCTGCCTTGATGTGCTAGGCAGATGCCGCTCTGTGTAATTAGAAAGCTGGTAGAAAATTTTGAAGTCATTTCTCACTTATTCTGACCAAATAGACTCAAAAAGAGGAATTGAACAAAGCAAAAGGAACAGAGTAAGAGACAATGGAAAGAGATGATATCAAACAAGAAAATTACCAAGTAGAAACTTATCACATGTGGACACCAGCTCTAATGACTATGACATGCATTTTTGGATTGAGCAGCCTAATCTGTCAAGCAAGTCTAATGTTCCACTCTTGTTATACCTCTGTGCCATGAAACTGGGCTTCAATGTTCCGATCATCCTATCTGATTCATGATCCTTATTCGACTTGTAGTTCCCGAAGGGTTTTCACCATCAAGCCTCTCTCATTTTGCTCTTTCTCTCAACTCACTGTCGCCTTATGGTGCCCCTAAGGATTTTCACCAATAAGACTATCTCATTTTATCATTTTCTCTCTTTGTGCTGAAACAAGGTATTACCCATGATTCTAGAAAATCATACTTTCACCACACACTTGCTTTGGCATCCTCAAAGATTGGTCGGAAGGTCTTTCTTTGGACCGTAATGTAGGCTTTTAGACAGGGTTGGAAAGAAAGGGTGGCATGAAGGCTCAAAATAATTTATGATGAAAGGGTTCAAAATTACAACTTTTGGAATCAGATCTTTTGGCCAAAATTAAAACTTCTACCCCAGTTTCTTGGTCTGGGGAATTCTTTTTTGATTTTTTTCTTTTTGATTTTTTTGGATTTTTATTTTAATGGGACCGAACCTCAGAGTGAGGCTGCCTATGTATCCTTAAAAGGAATGAGATCGAACATAGTTCCCACATCTGACCTGACTTTTTTTCATCTTTCTTTCTTTTTTTCTTTTTTCCTTTTTTTCTTTTTTCTTTTTCTTTCCCCAATTTCTAACTCTACTTCTGATTCCAAAAGAGGGGTATGAAACAAAACAAATTAAGGCTAAAAAAGGTAGCAAAAGATAAAAGTGTTTGGGTAGCAGAATAAAATGCCTTCGTCATACCAAACATTAAAAATGCCAAGTACAAACGTGCAATTGAAGATAAGCAACGAAATCAACCATAGTATCTAATGATGGCATCAACACAAACAAAAAGTACCAATGAGCAACACCTTTGTCCCAATGAATGACCCTCGCCAGTTCGAAGCAGACCTGACTCACCCTTATCTTGATGTGAAAGCATGCGTTTCAGCACTGACTGATCTACCTCAAGCTGCTTGAGAGACATTCCCTTATTGTATGCTCTCATCAACCTCTTGATTTCCCAAACTAATCGCCTCAGTTTCACTCAATTCAAGCTTCAAGTTATCTCAGAATGCATGAATCTTTACTTGTTTTCTCAAATGCATCCTTTTATCATATTCAAAATTATGTCATTGCTTCATGATTAAACTAACTTTCAAGACCAGGATGAGAATTATGTGTGCATGACATGTCACTAGAGTCAGCATGAAAATAACTATAAAAGGAAAAGTGACCTAAACAAAACTGATTAGAACTAACAAAAAACAGGAGATTGCATTAGACAGACGGTGAAAAGGGTTTGAACAAAACAAGCAAAATAGACGTGGGTTACAACCCTGGAACAATCCTAGACAACACTAGATGAGTTACTACAATAAAACAAACTAGGAAAAATAAGAAGAAGAAGAAGAAATAGAGCCACAATACCATATCCAGATTACAACCCTGAAATAATCCGGACGACAGAAATGACAACAAAATGAGTGTCTTTCCAATCACCAAGCTCGACATCTTAGCCACTGAATCCCACATCAAAATTACCGGGACCTTCACCAACTTCAATCACAATGTCTTCACCAAATGGCTCATTGACTCCTTTGAGGTGGTTTTGGGGGGTGGAGTATGAAAAGATTGTGGGGAGATATCAGCAGCAGTGGGAATCTGAATTTTTGACATTGGCGAAATGGTGACAAGGCTTTCAGAGTAGTTAGTGGGAAATAATGGTGGAGGATGCCCACTAACCCAGGCTTGGTATAATTCGGCCATCTGTCCTTTCAACCTTAGGACCTCTTCTTTCAACTCAGATTCTAATTCAACAATCTCCTTAGGCCGATCGACAACACTTGTGTCCAAATCTTTGCTGGTCATGGCTACCTTGCTCTTTGACTTTGTGTTGAATGGATGACTCGCCAGAATGCCACAAACTAAACACCTTCTGTCATGATAACAATGAAAGTACCAAAGAGGAGCAAAACAAAGCCAACATGTTAGCGTTAGGGTATTTATCAGATAGAAATATCGTGCAATGCACCTAGCAACAGTTAACGGTTCTAGAATGACTTCGAGGGTCACAGGGTCATTTGGCATCATCCCAAGTTCATTCTTCTTTAACACTCATTGGTTTGCTCATTTTTTCTCTCTTCTCTTTCTTTCTAATCATCACCAATTTCTTTCTCCCACCTCTCACGCCCCACAAGTTCATTCTCTCTTTTTTTTCTTTTTTTTCCTTTTTTTTTTAATTTTAAAAAAAATAATTTGATCGAACCCTATGTAGGTTGCCTACGTATCATGTTCCACATGAATCATACCAAACGTAGTTCTAAAAGTGATGGATAAAATAAACTAAAAACAAAAATCTTTTGAATTTTTCATTTATAACTTTTTTGGGTTTTTCAAATACAAATGGGAAGTACGTTAACAAAAGACTCGGCAAACTCTTACAGCGCTTAAAATACTCAAATCTACTTGACAGGACAAGTAAAGAAAACATGAAAACAGACTCAAAAATATAAAAATATCTCTTCAAGAAAGCTCCCAAATGCAATGGTCCTGGGGTAAAAATTGAGATAAAAATAAACATAGAAAAGAAAAATAAACACACAAGAGGCTCGAGGTTATCCCCACATAATAAAAGAAATATATAAGGAAAAGAAAAATAAAAATAAAATACTACATTATGCTTCCTTCGCAACTTCGTCACGGCCTCCAGAATATTTACAAAGTACTTCAGAATATTCCCCGGATAATATATATTTACAAGGTCCTCGGGGCATTCCCCAGATATAATAATCAACTAACGGGAACAACCTCTTGCCTCAAAAAAAAACTAAAACATAAATACTCTAAAAGTTTGCCTACCCAAGTGTGACCGGCCTAAACATGCTCCTATCGATCCGGACAATTAAAAGAGAAATAAAACAAGAATAGCATAAACTTTCTTAAGTTTAAATTCTTTCTCATATTTAACCGGGACCCAAATCCAATTATTCCACTAACATTACACTAAACTAAGGTTTAAAGCTAAGGTCAGATTCATGGTTACTAATAAACTAGAGGTGGCTAACGGGCCGGGTTAACCCATCACCGGCCCAAACCGGTTCAAACCGAGACCGGACCGGCCCGGTTCATAGGGGCCGGGGGCTGGGTTAAGGGGTTAGGGGGTTGAAACGTTTTTTTTTTTAAACGGGTAACCGGACCGGTCCAACCCGGTTTATATGAACAGTGCTTGAACCGGTTCAACGGTCAAAAAAAAATTTGTTTTTTTTTTTTAAATTTTTAACCCGGCCCGGCCCCTTAAACCCCTATCCGTACGGGTTACTTTTTAATAAACCCGAACCCGTTAACAATTAACCGTAACCGGCCCGCTACCCTAACCCATACGGTTAAAAAAAAAACTCGGCCCGGTCCGGCCCACCCGTTAGCCACCTCTATAATAAACGTCCATCTAAGCATGTGAATCAAATTAACATACTAACTGAACAGTAGCCAATAGTGTCCAATAAATCAAACAATGCAATTTCAATTTAAAGCAGAAACTGTTATTCAAAATATCACAAGCAAGCATTGAATCATCGTATAAGAGTAACGAAATGAAACAGAGGGAAAAGGAAAGATAGATCTCTATTATCTCAGAAAATTTGATGGGAAAACACGACCTCGATCGAAAAATGAAATTGACAAACAGGATCTACACCCGAACCTCGAACGGAACCTTGAGCTCTGACCTCGAACAAATTTTAAAGTACTGTTTTCAGTTCTCACGATGACGAAGAGCAAGGATCTGAAAATGGGTGTTCTCCGTCCTAGAGTCGATGCTCTGTTCTCTCTCCGTCCTCCTCCCTCTCGTCACTCTCTATCAAAAATCCTTTGTTCTCGCCCCTCTCTATTTCTCTGTTTCTCCCTGTTCTGGCGAGTTCCGCGGCGGCAAGAGGGTAAAGAGGGATTATGGTTGGCAGCGAAGGGAGATGGTGTTATTTTTTGGCTGGTGCTTGGCCGGCCAGTAGTTGCCGGCGGCGGCGGCGGTTAGAGGAAGGGGAGGTGCAGGGCTGCGGTGGTTTTTGATGGCTCTTGGTTGATAGAGGAGGCGGAAGAGAAGGGCGGGACGGCTGCTGCTGGGAGGCGCGACGGCCAGATTCCGGCGAGGGGAGGTGGCGGCTTTTCTTGGTGAAGGAGATTAAGGGGGTGCTGAAGGGTTCTTCTAGCCGGATCTCCGGCGGGTTTGGTGGAGATCGCCGGCGGCAGTGAGATCGAGGAAGGGAAATGGGACGGCTGCTAGGTTATTTTGTATGTGTGTAAGGGTTCTTGGTTAGAGGTCTGTAAGTAGCATACATTTTGGTTTGATTTGGTTTTGATTTTAAATTTTAAAAAGTTATTTCAAATTTATTATTACATCTATCTATATGTATATTCTTATACAAAGTTTCAAAAAATTTATGATGAATGTTAATGTTTGTACTTTTAATATAGTTATTTACCTTTATATTCTAGTTTGATTGGTAATTTTCTTTTGTTAAGTGTAAGCATTCATTTCATGTTAAAATATATATATTTTAATTGAGTTCTTAAATTATTCATCACTATTTGATTCAATTATCATCAATATATTTTAGTAAATAATAGATTTCTCAAATGGCAATTGATTTGATAGTGTCATGTTGAAAATGTGGTCGCCGGAATATGTGTTTGGTAGTGTATGTCTTATATTTAAGAAAAAACCGACAAAAAATCGAAATGTCGACATAAACCGAATCAAGAAAAAACTGACTTAATTTGTTTGGTTTGGTTCTAATATTTGAAATACTGACTTACTTGGTTTGGTTTCTTTTTAGGAAAAACTCGATCCAAACCGAACCATGAACACCCCTATCTGTAAGTGTGCTAGGTGGATGAAGTGAGGAAGAAGAAAACTATGTTTTAGGTTAGGGATTTTGGGCTTCTAGGGTCTTATTGGGCTTTAAAATTAAGCCCAAGACTAAAAATAGATATTTTTTATTAAAATGGGATAAACCAACCCAAAAGCTCACTCTTCCTTCTAAAAATGATATAAAATATAAAATTAATTCTAATTAATTAAATAAATAATACTATATTGTGAAATTATTTTGATATTTTTTCACGATTATATAAGAATAAAATCCTAGTAAAATAGTATGACTACAAAACATTAATGAAGCTATTTTTGTAATTTTTATTTTTATTTTGTGATAAAATAAAGTAAAAAAGTTAAAATAACGATATTAGGCCTAAACTAAATATTTAAACGCTAGAATGTATAAAATCTAGGGATGGTCAAAAATTACATGTCTACATCTACAGATCTCAAAACCTTTAAAGGAGCATGACCTAATCTTTGATGCCACAAAGGAGAAACAAGACAAGTCTAATTGTTTGCTAGATTACTACATTTATCGATGTCACCTAGAATGGTATGTACAATTGAATTAGAATGAGTGCCTTGGTGATTGAGTATTGCTCTGTCTTCTACCTTGAAAATGTATAGACTCAACTCTTCCTTACCAATCCCCAACACCTTCCCACTTGAGAGTTCCTAAAAGATACAAAAATCAGGGTAAAATCACACTACAACTTCTTTGTGAGTTTGGACACTAAGAGGAGATTATATTTAAACTCTGGAATGTGGAGAATGTTTTGAACATTTTTGTTTTTGAAGAAATAACAAATATCAGTATGAGTAATAGACACATGTTCAGTTGTTGGTAAATGAACTTTACTCCTAGCATTTTCTAGTATTTCATCATACTTCTCTAGCAAGTGCAAACTATGAACCATATGGTTTGTTGCTCCTGTGTCTATAATCCAGTTATTACGCAGCAAGTTTGTCATACAGGCATGTATACTACTTGATGTTACTGCAGTGATAGCATTGGCAATAGGTTCAGCCTCTTTATCCTTGTTCAGCAAATATAGAATCTGCTGGTACTGTTCCTGAGTAAAGAAGTGAGCTGGAGAAGTTGGTGTCTGATGTCTTTGACCCTGTATATCTGAAGTTGGAACACCAGAACTTGTCACACTGTTAGCCTGGGCATTTTGTGCCCCTCATTTTCTCTTGTTTTTGAAGTCAGAAAGATAGCCATGAAGCTTAAAACAGTTCTCTCTAGTGTGACCCTTATATTTACAGTAGTCAAACCAAACAACACATTTACCAAATGAGTTTCTAGGTTTATAGTCACCACTGGAATTAGTGTTAGTTCGTCCTCCACCATTGTATCCACCCATATAACCTCCATTAAGGTTATTGATAGTCTGTCCCCCACTATTGTAACCTCTAGTATACACCTTATTACTCATCATAGCAGCTTCATTACCCTCAACATATACACATTTTTCATTAACTCTTTGACTCTCCACATTAACTATCATAGCACAATCTTGGTTCAGATTAGGCAAGGGACGTGTCATGAGGACCTAATTCTTTTCATTCTCATAGGATTCATTTAGCCCTGTGAGGAACTGATACAATTTCTGTATCTGATAGTGCTCCATATGTTTCCTTGATTCAACCCAACCACAAGTAGGTGGTGGAGTTAAAGTTTCATACTCATCCCACAACTCTCTCAGTTTAGTATAATAAACAAACACAAAGGATATGCCTTGAGTTAATGTGGCAATTTCTTTGTGCAAATAGCAAGCCCTGATGCATTATCCTTATCAAATCTTTCCTTAAGATCCTCTCACACTGTGTATGCATCAGAAGCATAGATCACTAACTAATTAAACTTGGTGAAACTGTGTTCATTATCCAAGCAAACACAATAGTATTGCATCTATTCCACAATTCATGTAAACTAGTATCATTCAGTTTTTCCTCCAAGTGCCTAGAACAAAGCCTAACTTGTTTTTACCATGCAATACGATTTTAAGAGATCGACTCCAAATAAAATAGTTTTCTGAACCTTGAAGCTAAATAGAAATTAAAACCGAACCTTGAGTATCGGACGGATGAATGTGGAGAGGATGATTATGATTGACAAGTTTTGTAGACATTGAAGCAACAACAGGCGAGCCAACTACCTCTTCATTGGTCGACATTGTCACAGCAGCAAATGCTTCACCAGAAATCCTTACAATTTTATCAAATTCACACAAACTTAGATACAATGTGACCGCGATTCAACTAGAAAAATAAAAATTCCCAAACCCTAGGTCGAGCAGAGAGATTTTTGTTGTTGAAAAATGGCTCGATCAAATCGATGAAAGGATGCTTCGATACAGTCGAATGATTCAAGTTCTCTCACGGCTGAGCTTCAGGAGATCGAGCACCAAGCTCTGATACCATGTTAAGGAGCTTCAGCCATGGCACAAATTAAAGATTCTTGAAGAAGAAGAAGAAGAAGAAATGAAGGAAAGATGTAATCCTGTTATTAGCTGACAAAGAAGAATGAATAGTTGTCCAGTACCACTAACTAACTACTGTCTTTATATAAACATACCACTAACTAACAAATTATTGATAGTTATAACTAATTACCCCTAACTAATAAATAGTTGGGCCCCACTATATCTAACAAAAAAGAGATAAAGATGTCGAAATCTTCAATCTCCCACACACGACTCACAACTCTAATCCATGGTCCTTCTACTCCTAACAAAGAGAGAGTGTGTGCATTGTTAGTCTTTTGTCAATAAGAATACCCAATAATTCCAAAATGTTCTATACCTTTCAACATCAATTAATGTTTATATCATATTTATACGATGAACACGTTCATGAACCAAGAAATAGAAGGAAAGGAAGAAAAAGAAGGATTTTATGAAAAGAAGTAATTGACAACAATGAAGAAAGAATTAGTAGGGTACATTTGATCTTGTAGGTTTTGTAGACATGAAATAAGGAAAAACTACAATTAATAAAATTGAATGTTCACTCCCCACGTAGTAAGAAACGGAAGAGAAATTTTAGGAAAGAAACAATAATGCTATTAATGAGGAATGAATATTGTTAGAAATAAATCATGTTAGTTAAAAGCTAATGTTGTTTTAGATGGCACAATTTTATTTATCAGATTATTTTTTTATGTATTCCTTATATTAGAAGAGGGAATAGCAGACACCTCTTGGTCAACATGCATACTTGGCATTAAAGGGTATTCTGATAATTTCAACTATAATGAACTAATATGATTGGTTAAAAAAGAATTTTATCGTGTAGCTATTGTATAAACTTTTGTGTACTTTACCTAATTGCTCATCATCCAAAGCATAGCTTTGGAAATGTGGATCCATCTGACCATTTATTCTACATGCATGCATTTGTTGTAGCATCTGGCCACTTCCTATCGCGTGCCCTCTTTTAATATTTTAAAGTTCAAACTTTCTAACACATCTATATTTACGAAAATTCTACTCCTTCCTATCAGACTTTTTTTTCCCTAGCTATATTCTAATCCAGAGTACATCAAATTTCCATTTTTCTTCCCCAAAAACTTCGTTATTATTCCGTGTGCACATTTTTGTATTACTTGTTGTCATTTTGAATAAATTTAGTGGATAAAGATATTGATTTAATATTTTGATGTCCAAATCTGTTACTTCTATCATATTTTAATTTTAGTTTACTTCTTACAATAAATTGTAGAAAATTTATAAAAAATGAAACAAGTTAGAAACCTAATACAATGAAAGTAATACAAGGTATTTATTTGGGTAAAGAAAATTACTTTTTAATAGATTATAAAACATTTATCAAAAATAAAGCAACATACAAACATAATAATACTCTAAAAGTAATACAAGACTATTTCAAATGAAGTAAACATTTTTATTAAATAATTTATAATAAAAGTAAAATGAATTATGCACGCAATAGTCATATAAAAAAGATCTAAAACGATTGATGAGCAGGTAAAATGCAGTAGTTTAGTATTATCACGCAATATGATTAATTTGATGCAAATTTAATTTAACATCGCCGGAGGTATTAGTTGCTTTACAATGATATTAAATACATACTTCCTAATTAAATAGAAGGAGGACATTTATTACGTTAATAACTTTATAAAAATTAAGCAAAAACCTAAAAAAAATTACAGAAGAATTAAGAGAAAAAGAAGGATTTAATTGGGATTCAAGGGCATTAATATATTTATAAAAATAAAAAATAAACAACAAAAATATTAAACTCTATGCGTTAACTTAAGGGAAGAGATGTTTTCATTTTAAAAAGGTGAAAAACAAAAATAAATAATCACCTTGCTTGAAAAATAAGTAAATCAATATACTATCAATTTATATAAATTAAAAAAAATTACCAATGCTATATCTCAACTGAAACATTATGGGAACTATACATTTTTGTCACAACTGAAACGTATATATAAAAAATATACATTGAGTTAGCACATATAAAAAGTACATAAAAAATACATCTTCAATTAAGATGAAACTTAGACATGTAAAATATACATAAAAAATGTATCTTATTATTAATTAAGATGGCATATAAATAACAAAAAAATATACATAAAAATACATCCTGAATTAAAATGGCACTTGACATATAAGATATATTTGAAATATACATTAAAAATACATCTTAAGATAAGATGGCACTTCACAAATAAATATACGATAATTATACACATAAAAATACATTTTGAATTAAAGTGATACTTGATATACAAAGTATAAAAGACGTATAGATCAGTACATCTTGAATTTATGTGTTCTTCACATATGCATCAAATTTTCAAAAATAGAGTGAAGAATATGAATGTTGGAAAGGGAGAATGGAGATGAACAAAAAAAGTAGTTCATGTGATTAGTGAGTCAGTTAACTTTTAAAATGTTGAGCTTAATTTTTATAATATGCTAATAATAAAAAAATGATTTTTGTGGAATAAACAATAAATAATACTATTTTTTAAAAATAATAGTTAAAAAGGATCAAGCTCGTAAAAATATCAAACACTATGTTATTGGGCCCATGCGCAGCATGGGATATCCTTACTAGTATTCCTTATAGGAATACTAGTATCCTTACATTCATATGCTACATAGGAAATCTTATTACCCTCAATGTTTAAGGTTTGACTTAATTACACTTAGTATACCAAATTACCAATTATATACCATAATTAATTTAGGGGTATAATTAATGGACAGTTTTTTACTCCTTAATTAAAAGTGTTCATATATCCCACGTTTCTCTCTCCCCCTAATTCCTAAGACCAGCGCCGTTTTCCCCCTCCCCTTTCTTCCTCTTCTCCATTCCTTACTCACCGGAAAAGAGAGCTGCTGCTCAACGTCACCTCCCCCCCCCCCCCCCC